>PVJA010019455.1:5669-38498 GCA_004027025.1 Myocastor coypus | reverse complement strand
AAAAAAAAAGTAATGTGGATTTAGAAAGGTTAATGTTTAATTGTTTGATCAATCTTATATACCTATATGTATTAATCTAAACTGATCTGATGATGAAAATATGTAATATAACCAATGTTAAATTTAAACAATAAAAAATTGAAAAAAAAAAGTCAAGTAAATGAAATTTAACAGTTAGTGGTCATTGAAACTTGAAGTAACAGTGAATATATTTCACTAGCATTGTGAGGGAGGATTATTCAAGACACTGGTTTCCCAGTGCTGACTTTAGATAATATTAGCAATAAACTACAAATTTTAACAATATCACACACAAAAAAATGGGCCAGAAATTTTAATCCTTAATTCCTGCTTTTATTTAGTACAGCTTACAGATTCTGTAACTTTACTCTGAGACATACATACTATTTCTTGTCAAAATTTTAGGTATAAATATTAGTAGTGACATTACTAGGCAATTATATATCAACCATACCTTTGTTTTTATTTTAATAGCATTCTGGGTCAACATTCTTATTTTAGGAAAACAAGTAGTTTTAGACTCATAGAATTTGAGTCATTTGCTTATTTTCACATTGCTAAAGGACAGAGCCAATAGTTGAATCCTCTGGTTCTGGGGGTTTTTTTGGGTTTTTTCGTTTTTTGTTTTTTGTTTTGTTGTTGTTGTTGTTGTTGTTTTTTGGTACAGGGCCTCACTATGCAGGCTGGACTCCATGATCCTCCTGTCTCAGCCTCCCCATTGCTGGGATTATAGGCATGTTCCACCATCCCCAGTTGCAGTGGCTGGCTCAGCATGCCCTGAGCTCTGGGGCTGGCAAGGCATGTGGTACTGGGGATCTAGCTTGGGACCTTGCGCTTGCCAGGCAGGTGCTTAGACTACTGAACTATCTCTCCCGGCCCTGAATCTTTCTGTTTTTTTAAATCATCCCCTTACCATACTCTGCTTTTTAGTGATTGCAAAAGGGTTGAAGAACAAAGCATGTAGACATGTAGATCAGAGAGGGAAGATGACAATATTGCCAACCTGGATTGCTTAAAAAGTGTGTAACAGAGCATCTCCAAAGCTTCCAGTCCTTTTGATTTTTCTGTTCCTCTATTGTGATAAAACACACAATTTAAAATTATTTTTGACCATTTCTAAGTTTGTGGCTCAGTAACACTAAGTACATTCACAGGGCTGTGTAAGCCCACGCTGTCATTGTTCATCTGCACAACTTTTTCATTCTTCTAACTCTGTACAACAGCTCCTGTCTCTCCCTCCCTCCCGCCCGCCAATCACCATTTTACTTTCACTATTTACTTGTGTGAATTTGACTCCACTAGGTAGCCTCTCTGTGTGGCAGCATACAACATTTCTCCTGTGTCTGGCATATTTCACTTACCACAGTGTTCTTTTGCTTTATCCTGGTTTTCATATATGTTAAGAGATCATTTTTTGTAAAAGTGTTAATAGCCTTCCATTGGATATATGTTCCACATTTTGTTTTTCTACTCAGGGTGGACAGTTGGCTTGTTTCTACTTTTTTGCCTATTATAAGTTGTGCCACTATCTAGAGGGCATGCAAATCTTAAGATACCTGTATATCTTGAGAACCTGGTTTCATTTTGGAAGAATTTATACTAAGAAGTAGACCTGCTAGATCATGTGGTATCTTCAGTTTTTTTGGAAAGTAGAACCAAACATGAACTGTGTTATAATGGCTTTATGTATATTTATATATGGAAACTTGAGAGCCCAAACATCAAAAAAGCACAGCTGTTGTATAGAGAAATAACATGTGAACTATTAATAAATAAAACAGACTCCTGTTAAAAAAAAAAAAAAAAAAAAAGATATTCAGCTCCTGGATTAGCTGGGAGGGTCTGACTCCCAGCCTTTCTGCAGGGAATTTTGCTGCAGGATTCCACAGCAGAAGCCAAGGCTGGGTTCTGGGTGAGGAAGAAGTTCCGGTGGTGCAGTGCCACAGGCAGAGTTCCTACCTGTGTGCCTGTTGGTCTGGGTTCTGGGCCTTCCTCCTATTTTATGCAAAATCGTGGAATAGAAACATTCTGATTCCTCTCAACCTGCTATTCTTTTTGGAATGCATGTTATGTCTAAGGCATTTGATACTCAGAAAAATAGTGATGGTAAGCTCAAGTGCCTATGTCATAGGGTAATAATATCATTAAGCTTCTCTTCTGGAGGGTTAAGAATGTAAGTTTACAGACCAAAAATTAGAGAAAAAGAAGGACTACAAGGATTGCCAATATTTTGCCCTTAGCCTTTCAAGGTCAGTGAGGATTCAGGACATAAGAGAACCTGTACTGTAACATCCTATAACTCAGTGATGTCCCAAATTTTCTGTTCAAGGAGATTATGGGGACACAGAGGAATAAGAATATTGTTTATTATTAATGGCTTAATTCCAATTTCATTCTCTGTGGTGCTCTTACATCACAGCTGTGATCCCTAAGTACGTGAACTTGAGAAATTTAAACTAAATTTGACATTTAGCTATGAATAGCACTAAAGTAATTCACTAGCCTTTGTTTGATGTTAGAAGATATTCATCCTGAATGTTGTAAAAACAGACAAAAGGGTGACAGTAAAAATGAAACCTCACATTTTTTAATTAGATTCTGTTATTTTTGTTCAATCAAGAAGACTCTCCTTTAGCCAAGGAAAATGATGACTTCTTTGAAACCACAGCTTTTCTCATCAATCATGCCTTCGTCACTAAAGTGTTGTATGTTTTCTAGCATCCCACCACTTGAAGATGGGATGCAGATGGAATGGGACTACTGAAAAAATAACAGTAAAAGAAATCCCTCTACCAAGCCAGACTTCTTGCTTCCTTAACAACTGCAGACAGCTGAAGAATAACACATAGGCTAGAAATGTTTAGCATCTTTTCTAACATAAGGTTATATAAGATAATTGAGCCATAATTCTAGACTAAAATACCATTTATATGGAATAAATTAATTTTAATGTATCCTCAATGGTACTAACTTATACACCTCTTGTAAATATTGAGAAAGGAATCACTCTGACTATTTTCTTGAAAACTTCACTCACTGGTAGACCCATGGGTTTTTCAAAGGGAGAACAATAATACCAAGGCTTCCTTTTTTTCACTCTTAAAACTTTTTATTAGGAAATAATTCCAAATTTACCAAAATAGTTGCAAAATATACCACAGAGTTCCCATATGCCCTTAATCTTAAATCTTCCACTTTTTAAAAAAAATGTATATGGTACAGGATCTCACTATGCACCTTATACTTGTAGTGATCTTCCTATTTTCAGCCTCCCCAGCACTGAGAGTACAGGTATGCACTGCCATTTTGGGCCTCAGTGGTCAGCTCAGCATGCCCACAGGTAGATTTGATACAGTACATGGTATCAGGGATGGAAGCCTAGTCCCTGCACCTGGCTAAGCAGGTGCTTAGGCCACTGAGCTATATTGCTGGCCCAACCTTCCACTTATTGGTGAACCATTTGGAAATAAATTCTGGGCATTGTGTAGAGCTATTATGTCTTAATCTTTCAGTTTGCATTTCTTAAGGGTAAGGTCCATGGAAATTATCAATATTAGGAAATTAATTTTGATCCAATAATCTAATTCAATCTACAGATTCAATTCAACTCTTACCCTTCATCTCAACAATGCCCTTTACAGAAGCAGGATCTCATGCAGCACCATGGCTGATATTTAGTTGTCATGCCTCTTCATTCTTTGTCAGTCTGGAACAGTTTCTCAATTTCTTAGTTGTTTTTCATGACTTTAATATTTATTCCATGGATAAACAATACAGATCCATATAATCATAAATTTGAGATTAAAGTAAATGCAAGTACTAAAACTACTTTCCTTTTCTTAGTTGTTTTATGATTCCTGAAAATAGTGAGCCTCAATGATAGAGGTCTGAGATATGCTAATTAGCCATATACTTAGAAATAAATATGAGCCTATAAGGAAAAAATTTTAAGAACAAGAAAGTCATAAGTCAATCTATATAACATTATCTGACTTTAAATAGACATTTGAATAACTGTTATTTGAAAGGAGTATTTAACTTCTAAAGGTAAACAATATTTTTTAAAAGTTAAGTAATATGAACTGAAAGCAAATTTTTCTTTTCCTGGTACCTTACTAATATAGTATAGAGAAATAAAAGGGGAATTTGTCTCTGTGTGGCATGTTAGAATGACCCTCATACTTAAACTCCATCATTGCCAAAAAAAAAAAATTTTAAGTGAACATACTACATAGAAAGTCCATATATAACACAGCCAGAGTTAACATTACTCTCAATGGTAGAAAGCTAAGTGTTTCCACTAAGATCTGGAACAAGACAAGGGGGCTCATTCTTATCATTCATATTCAGTATAGTGTTGGAAATCTTCACTAGTCCAACAAGGCAACATTTTAAAAAATCATCTAAATTGGAAAGAAATAAGTTAAATTGTCTGGTTTTGTTTGTTTGTTTGTTTGTATTTTATGGTCAGCTCAGCCTGCCCTGGGGGTGCAGCTGGCACTGCATGTGGTGCTGAGGATCCAAGGACCAAACCATGGTCCCAGCAGTTGCCTAAAATTTCCTAAGCAGGTGCTTTAGACTGCTGAACCATCTCACCAGCCCTAAATTGTCTGTTTGATAAACAATAAATAAACGATCTTCCACAGAGAATATATTAAGATTTATATCAAAAGCTCTGAGAACTAAGAGAAAATTCAGTAAAGTTGAAGGATATAGAATCAGTGTAAAAACTTTAGTACCATTACTTTATTCTATCAACAGATTATCCAAAAAGAAATCAAGAAAACACCCATTAACAATATTACCAAAATATCTAGGAATAAATTTAACCAAAACAGGGGAAAGATCCCTGGACTGAAGACTATTAAACATTGATAAAAGAGACTGAACACACAACCATATGGGTAAAATCCTGTGTTTATGCACTGGAAGAATCAATGTTAAAATGCCCATACTACTCAGTGTAATCTATAGATTCAATACTATCTTTATTTTAAAAATTAATGGCATTCTTGATTGAAATGTAAAAAAATCTTATAACTCATCAGCAACCACAAAATACCTCAAGTACATCATAATTTTAAAGGAAAAAAAAAACACTAGAGGCACTGTAATACCTGACTTCAAAATGTGCTACCAAGATATACTGTAGCAATAAAGCAACCTATAAGCCAAAGATATAAATATAGACACATAAGCCAAAAGAAGAAAGTAGAGAATTTCAAAATAAATCACATTTGTAGTTAGTATTTTTTAAGCAAAGATCCCCAAAATGCACAATGGAGGAAAAAATGATCTCTGTAATAAAATGCATTGAGAAAACCAAATTTCCACATGCAGAAAAATAAAATTAGACACATATCAAAAAAATAATTTTAAAGTGGACTCATGGTTTAAATATAAGATCTGGAATTATTAAACTGTGAGAAGAAAACACTGAGTAAAAGATCCATGGTGTTATTCTGGGCAAAAACCTTTTTGCATATGATCTCAAAAGCATGAGCAACAGAAATAGAAAACAGATAAGTAGGATTATATTAAACTAAAAAGCTTCTGCACATGGAGGGAAATAATCAACATGGTGAAGAAACAATCTAAAGTTGGAAGAATGTACTTATAAGCAATAATCTGGAAAGAGGTTATTATCACAATTTACAATGAACTCAGTCAAATAGCAAGAGAACACTTAATTAAAAAGCAAAAAATTTTAAAAGAGTAGTATAAAGTACCGTATCTCTAAATTGATTAATCACTTAATAAGGTCTAATCTCATCAGCTTGTCACTGGGCTGAGGAGATAGCTCAATGGAATAAGTGCTTGCATGACAAGCACAAGGTCCTGAGTTCAATTCCTGCTACCAGGGTCTGGGGGAGGGGGGGAGAGAAAGAATAATAAAAAGTAGACAAATAATTTGAATGTACATTTCTCAAAAAAAAGTGTACAAATAACCAAGTATATAGAAAAATGGTAGGAGCTGGCTAAATAGCTCAGCAGATTAAAGCACCTGCAAACAGGCACAAGGTCCGCTGCCTCTGGAGTGCACTGAGACAGCAACTGAGACTGGACATGGTGGTACGTACCTGTAATCCCAGCTCTTGAAAGGCTGTAAACAGGCGGATCACTACAAGTCCGATCTAGTAGTGAGACCCTGAACACCCTTGTAGATCTTTTCCTAAAATACAAAAAATGAAAAATGTTCAGCATCGTTCACCATCAGGGACATATGAATATAAATCACAAGAAAGGTCTCACAAGAGAGATCAATTAGTAGGGGCTGGGGAGATAGTTCAGTTGAATAAGCACTTGCCTGGCCAGTACACAGTCCTGAGTTCAGTCTCCAGTCCTGCCAAAGAGAGAGAGAGAGAGACAGAGAGAGACAGAGAGAGAAAGAGAGAGATCAATTAGAATGGCTATTTTTTTAAAAAATATGGAGAAAAGGAAACCCTCACACACTGTCAGAGGAAGTGTAAATTAATGCAGCCAATATTAAAACATTTGAAGTTCTTTAAGAAACAAAGACTAGTACTTCCACATGATCCAGTAATCCCAATTGTGGCTATCTATTCAAAAGAAATGAATGTAGTAAGTCAAACTAATACTTTTACTTCCATGTTCATTGCAACATTAGTCATAATAGCCAAGATAAATAATGAACTCAACTCCCTATTCTCAGATGAATAGATAGTAAAAATGCAGTATATACATGAAGGAAGATACTCCTACCCTTAAAAATAAGGAAATCTTGTCATTTACCACAATATGAGGAAATCTCATAGTACATCACTATAGCAAGCAAATAAACCAAGTGTAGAAAAACAAGTAGCACAGCATTTTGCTTATATTTGAAATTTTTGAAATTCCAAACTCACATAAACAAATATTAGGATAGTAATGACCTGGGTCAGGGTAAATGTTACCAAGTAAATGTTGCCAGAAATGTTGGGCAAAGAAGACAAAATTTCGCTAAAGAAAGAAATATTCAAAAAATATATTGTACAGTCTAGTTTCACAATGTACCATGTTTTTGAAAAACTCTGATAAAAGCATTGACTAAATGTTCTTGCCACAAAAAAATGATAAGTGAAGTATGTGTATATTAATTAATTTAATTTAGTCATACCACAAATGATATATATGTTAAAATATGACAAATATTTATAATTATTTTTGACAAACTTAGAGTCTCAATCGCACTTTTGACCTTGGTAAAGAAGGAACTTTCTTGATTTAAGAAATGAATTCAGAATAAGTACAAAAGCAAGAAACTTGGTAGGGAAACAAATCGAACTGGTTTTTTCTTAAGTTTCTATGAAGAAATTTATCTTCTCTTTTGATAGCTAACCAGGGCATAGGGAACATAGAAAGTGTCATGTATGTGGCTAAAACAGGCAAATTCTTATGCTCCTGTCCAGTTATTCTTACATCTACAAAGCTCCCAGATAAAACTGGGACATCTAAAAGCTACCCAACATATTTAACAAAAAATAAGTAAGTACACACTACAAACCGTCATTAGCTAGGAATTAATTACATTACACTGGTCGTGGTAGCGCACACTTGTAATCTCAGTGCTTGGGAGGCTGAAAACAGGAGAATCACTACAAGGCTGATTTGTATAATGAGACCCTGTACTAAATACATAAAAACAAAGAAATCAAAATGGTTTGGCACTGTTGTCAGAAAGGTGAAAAAAATATCATCCCTGAGATTTCATAATTACAACATTGTAATGATGTGACTACTGTGGTCTGAAACCCTTCAAACAGATGATATAAAACAATTGTCCATATTTTATGTAGCAGGATCTACAAATTCTCTCTAAAGGAATGCAACTTCAACCCAAGAATTTCCACAGATACATTTCAGAAGAACGAGCTCACAGTCAAAAATCCCAAAACATATTAGATGCAAAAGGAAGTTTTGGAGAGGCATCAAAATCAGTAGCCATACTTACCTGGCAGGGCAGATACCATGATCACAAAAATGGTAGCTAGCAGAATCAGGTCTGCAAAGATACTAGCTAATAGTATTGTTAAATATATAGCATAAAATAACTATGTCGAGTATATTTTTAAAAAACAAAAAGAAAGACATTAAAATGAGAACAGGGGGCCAGCAAGATGGCTCAGTGGTCTAAAGCACCTGCTTATGCAAACTTAGGCAACCGCATGGACCACGGTTCAATCCCTGGCACCACATGCTGCGCCAGCCCCACCCTGAGGGCAGGCTGAGCCTGCCATAATATAAATAAATAAATAAATAAATAAATAAATAAATAAATAAATAGAGAATAGAAAACCGAAAGATTGAGAAATAACCCAAGAGTTTTGGGGAAAAGAACCATGTAAACACTTCCAGATATTGAAAATGTCTTCCCCTAGTAAATAGAAAGTCAGGAAAGAAAGCAGCTGCTACCCAAAGAGAGCAAGGCCAGAATCCTAAAAAAATGTTGGAGCTTTTAAAGAGCTACATACAGTCTCAAACTACATAGCTGTAATAAAGTCCAAAAAAGATGGGAATGTCCTCCAAGGAGAAATAGACCCCACAGCTGTTTAGATTTTGGCAGAAGACAAGAGATAGTCAGTAGACACCACAGAAGGAGACAAACTGGAAATACCTGAGATTTTAATAAAGTGGTAAACCATGATTTTGGCCTGTGAGACAGTTTAAAATGCTTGGGCCTCTCAGACGCAAAGAAAGTGCAACCTCACCTGCAAAGTCATATCTCCATTGATTACTGATGGAAAAGATTAGAAGCAGGAGAGGATAGTTGAAAGAAATTGCCTCTGACATAGAAAGAAGCAAGACCTGCCTAAGTTTCAGTTTAAAGCAGAAAACAACCCGTAGTCCACACCTTAAAGAGAAAAGTAGTCCACTGCTGCTGAAGGAAGACAGCGAAGCCAGCTCTAGTCTGAGCACAAACTGCACATCTCAGTCTGATCCAAGAACATTGTCCTTCTTGAATTGTCAGAACCTCCATTTCTCTAAAGCTGTTTTAGTCACTTTCATCAGATATTCACATATGGAAAAAAAAAAAAAAAAGCTAGTAATGGTACCTACCCATGCAAAGATGATTTTTTAGGTAGACATATACAATAATTTCATGAAACATTAAACTAGTTCATCAGTTCTTGCAACTGAATTCAGTTACTTAATTATTTGGAATTCTTTGGTAAAAACAGAATTTTCCTAGGGTAAGAGTCAATACTCCATAAGAAAAGCATCAAAGAAACTTGGGTCATTCCATCTATGAATTTCTTAAGTATGTTCCAATCATCTTCCTCCTCACTATCACTAGCAAAAAATAAAATTAAAAAAAAAAAAACCTTGTCACACTTCTGAAGATTTCTAGACAACCAGAACTAATACAGCTAGGAACTAAGCTTTAATAGCTAGATAACTGTGTAGATGAAAACAAGAAATGAGCACCTGTGGAGAGAGCTCGGTGCTATCAGCTCCCTGAAACTAGGCATCGTGGCCCACATCTGGAATTGCAGTGCTCCAGAGGCTGAGACTGGAGAATCCCTATGAGTTCAAACTGCATAGTGAGACTCTGTATCGAAAAAGAAATTCTGAAAAATGAGATGATAGGCAGAGAGGTAGATAATTGGATAAATGACAGATATATGACAGATAGAAATTTAGACTGCCAAATGCTTGCATGAAATATAATTATACAGAGATTAATTTATTCTTAGATGGGGTGAGTGATCTAGCAGAGTAGGTTATCATTTCAACTGTATATGCAGGGAGATGAAGCAGTGGGTGTCTGCAAAAAAAGAGCAAAGTAATTTAATTTTATAACATAAGAAATTTGTTCTAAGATAAATCAAAAATAAGTACAAAAATACAGTGTTCACATGGACCTTCTGGCTCTGATTTGGCAAAAACTAATAGCCAGCATATTCCTTCACTAACATCTACATATCTTCAGTCAGCCTAATTTCATTCCACAAAGATTTATCTACTACTATACACCGGTACTGTCATGGTCACTCTTGTGGTTTATTATCTAGATATACCTGAAAGGCCTCATGTACCCATAGCCTGGGCTTTTAGGAAGTGATGGGGTTATGGTGGTACTATAGCTAAATTGTTGCTAGGAGATGCAGTCTTCTTGAAAGAGGTGGTTCACTGTGTGAATGATCTGTAGTGTAGGGGTTCTCTCCATCTCTGACTCCGCCATTTGCCTTCTGTTTCCAATCCTTCCCCATCGTCTCCTGCCATGCCTTCTTGCATTAGAGTCAGCAGCCTATGGACTTAAAGCTCTACAAATTGTGAGCCAAACTAAATCTTGCCTCTGCATTGGGGGTGTCAGGTATTGCGTCTCAGTGACAAACAAAGTAAGAAGTGGGATCATTTCTGTGACCGTAACCTGGCCATCCAGTTCAGAAACTTTTTGTTCTGGTTCATGAAAGGAGTTTTGAAAGATTTGAAGGTTTCTAGTAAAAGTTCAGAATACAGATTGTTGATAAAATGGCAGACAGCAAAAGGCAAGTTTATGTTTCACTTGAGATAAGGATTCTATTGGCAGTTGGACTCCAGGCTATGTGTGTCATGCTAAAACTTTGTCAGCATGACTGGACACTTTATAAGAGGATGAGATTAAGGCAAATAGGCCAGTTAATCTGGCAGAGGAAATTTCAAGATAGCCCAATGTTTAAATTGTGGCATTTTATCCTGCTCTACGCTGAAAATCAGTATCAGAAGCTTATTTTACCTTTTTTTCAGTTTCTTCAGAAAGGAAATATTTTTAAAGGGAGGCTGCCACAATTGGATCAGAGGAGAGCTTGATTGCTGAAAAGTCTAGCATTATAAAAAGCCACATACTTAAAATAAAGCAATAAGAAAGACACCTTTAAGGCATGTGAGAAAGGAGCGGGACCCCAATCTGGACAAGTTTGAAATTATAAAAGTGAAAACCTTTGTTTGGAGAAGACAGCCTCAGGCCATCATGTCCTCGAAGGGCTGCATATGGAATTTCTTCCTCCAGAATTTGATTCATAGTGCTCAGCCATGCAGATACTTGGAGTCCTCTGCAGTCATGACACAAAGAGACACAGTGACGACTGCTCAAGCTGGTGACAAATCTCAGTGTGATCCACATAGTGTTCACAGGCATGAAGTGTTAAAGGGCCAGGAAGGGTTCCATCTAGATTCCAGAAGAAAGCCAGGGAGACAGAACAATGTGCCCTTGAGATGAAAACACATAAAGTTAGATTGAAGCTAGAAGGACAGTGGGGACCCCAGGAGCCAGAAGAAGCCAGATATGCAGAATGTCTGAAAATAGCCACAAGGACTGCAGAGATAGCTCAGCAGTCTAAGCAAGTACCTCACAAGCCCAAGGACCCTGCTTCAATCCACAGTACTGCATGCTGTACTGGCCCCAGAACACTGGGCTTGATGTGACAGCCACTGAAACTGGTCATGGTAGTGCACACCTGTAATCCCAGCATAGGAGAGGCTGAGGCAGGAGGACCATTACAATTCTAAGCTGTATAGCAAGACCCTGTGCCAAAGAAAGAAAGAAGAAAGAAAGAAAGAAAGAAAGAAAGAAAGAAAGAAAGAAAGAAAGAAAGAAAGAAAGAAAGAAAGAAAGAAAGAAAGAAAGAATAGCTACAACTACCGGAAATGCTATTGGAGTGGAGCCACCCAAACCCTGAGTTCACATCTCACTACAGCCTTTCCTGGGTGTTGGACAGAAGCCTATACAATGTAATGTTTGCTCTTTTAGTTTTCAGTCTTACTGGGTCTACCCCCTATTTCTCCCTTTTGGAATGGGAATTTTTATCTTGTGCTATTCCATCCTGACTTTTACAGGAGTTCACAGCCAAGAGCTAGATATGATTTTCAGAGGAGACTCTGGTCCTGGACTTTTAAGCCAAAACTGGTAAGACTTTGAAAACTTCTTAAATATGGACTAAATGCATTTGCATAAGGAAATGTGCTTGAGTATTTTGATAGCTTCAAGGGTCCAAGCACTCATAAGAAGGGTTTTTTGGAATATGATTGGGTCACTGGGACATTATAGCTGGCCAGTAAGAAAGGCAGACCACTGGGGAAGGATATATCTCCTTCTATGACTCCACCTTTGTTTTTTGCTGTCTGCCAAAGGTTGAGAAGCTCTTCTCTATCATGCTCTTCTGCAATGCTAAGCTGTTTAGAGCCAGCAGAATGCAGACGGAACCTTCTACAAACTGTGAGCCACAATAAACCACTCTGTCTCTGAATTGTGGGTATCAAAGGATGGTAGCTAAAACAGCCATGCAGGATGCACAACAGAGCAAAATTCCTGTCTCCATGGAACCCACATAGTGATTGAAGGAGGTCAACAGTAAAGAAGTAATACCATAAATTAGAAAACATTTAACACATTAGAAAGTAAATCTATGACCAAAAGATAGGATAGAGAGTTAGGGAGTTATAATATTTAAGCAGTTTGACCAAGACAGACTTCATTGAGAAAATTAGATATAATATCTATGCAATTAGAAGAGAATTTCTGTGGAAGAAATTCAAGCTGTATTCAAGAGTATTCACATTATGTTCAAGGAGCAGGATGAAAATCAAGATGGATGGAATGAAGCAAGCAAAAAGAAAAGTCATGGGCAAGGAAATCATCTCTTCTGTATTCACTTTCAACTCCACTTTATACCATTACACTCCACTTCAAGAAGTCACATAATGGGCCCCAACAAGGAAAGAAATGATCCAGCCAGAGCCATTCCAACTAATCCCAGTTATGTTCTTCCTTCCCAAAACCACTGTTCACAGAATTCCCAGCCCTATTCCTAGCAAGGTGGTAAAAACTCCCCAATGCCCAACATCTACACAGATGTCCCTGACCCCTACTCTGTGCACAGAGGAGAAAGAACATTGACTATGCTCATCCTCCTGTGATTCCACTCTCCCTGGCAATCCACCTCCAAAAGAGGGCTCCTCCTCCAACCTCCTACTTGAGGCCAGTGTATGCACTTGCTCTGTGCCTGACCTCTTCACTTGTCCTCTTCTTAAGGCCACCACCTCTGAAGTCTTGTTAAATTCACATGTCTCAATCTACATCCTCCATGAGAAGTTTGGTTCCTGCCATTACTATAGATTTCAACCTATATTTTGATTATTTCTAATCTACACCTGCAAGAATGATTTGCTTATGTAATCAAACTAATCTGTATCTCTGAGAATTACTTGCTTATGTAATCAAAAGATAGATTTCCAACATTCTAGGCATATATTTCAATGATATATCACACACACAGCATCAAAGATCAAGCCTAATTCTAGTTCCCTATTTTCTTCCCATTTTTTTATTTCCACTGAAACTACCATTATTCTTCCTGGATCCTAGAATTATGATCTCCTATTCCTTCATTTCTAACTTATCAGCCAACTTGTACCTTCTGTTTTTTTTATATATACTTTATTAATTTCAATGAGAAACAAATAGCAATGAGACAGTTTCATAACAGGTCAGTAGGACAGTTACAATAATTAATACACTGCATATTGTTGTCTTCATAGTAGTTATTCAGAGCACAAGATGCAAACATGCTATCTTGTCTAAGCACTATTACTACAAATCTTCTCACTGAACTAAGACAAAGTCACTGTATATCTATCCCATTTTTTTCACTACAAAATGGTCCTTCATTTACATCCACCTTGTCTGTTTTGTTTTGTGAGAGTTAAGTGTTCCATTTCCATTCAAATATTGTAGGTGCATGAATTCATCAAAATAACTCAATATACTCCAATAGTCTGTTACAGTAGTGGGTTATGAGCAGAATTGGCCATGTCAGAAGTGATTACCTTGGCCCAGAAGGATGGCTCAGTGGTCTAAAGTGCCTGCTTAGGAAAGCTTGGGGGGCTGCAGGGACCGCAGTTTGATCCCTAGCACCACATGTTGTGCCAGCCATGACCTCAGGGCAGGTTGAGCTGGCCATAAAAATAAATAAACAAACAAAAGCTCTGAAACAAGAAAAAATAAAAGAAGTGTTTACCTTGAGCCTTTTACAGTTCAGCATATTAATATAGCTCTACTTTTTACACTTCATGGTTAGACTTCCCTGCTGGATGGTTAAGACCAAGATGAAACAAGACCTATATAATGAAATACTGTAACTTTTGTATCTGACAAGGTCAATCAAATGCACTCAGGATTTACCTTGAAGCCATGTACAGTGGTTTGTAGATCTTTTATCAGTGTCAGCTATCTGGATAAGCCCCAGCCATTGCTTGACCAATTTGCTTTCTGTGAAAGCCTGAGAGAATGTTTTCTCTCGAGGTAACGCTCTTTAGGCACACTATTCATCATTGACCACTTTACTCTGTAGCCCCATAATCTCCTGGATCAGAAAATTTTGGACTTGTACCTTCTGACTATTGGTTACATCAATGCCACCCTTCACCAACTACCTGAACTCATAATTTTTACTGGTCTCATCTGATCAAAGAAAGTTAAATCATGAACATCTTCTATTTTATGACCAGGAAGGGCAAGCCAAGTATCATTTTCTACATGTATTCTTTCTGATATGTTGTTTTAAGTTGACTATGCTTCTTATCTTCTATTATCTATTCAGTTAAGTAATTTCACTGAACCATTCATGTGAACAGGGGAGAATTGATCGAATTCTGTGAAAATAAATTTAATCTTAAAATCACATTATAATAGGAAAATGCACAGGGAAAGCACTTAAGATTTGGGGGGTAAAGTAAAAATTTGAGAGGCAAATAGAAGTTTACAGAGTTTCTTAGTTACTATTCTCTTTGCTAAGACCAAATACCTGACACCCAAAGTTAAAGGGAGAAAGCTTTATGGGAATAATTTATGTGGGAGATATCAAGTTTATTTAGGTAGAGTAAGCTGATTAATGCAATTAATAAGCCTACTCTAGGGGCCTGGCAGGATGGCTTAGTGGTCTAAAGCACCTGCTTAGGAAAGCTTAGGCAGCTGCAGGGACCGAGGTTCGATCTCGGGCACCACACGCTGCGCCAGCCCTTCCCTCAGGGTAGGCTGAGCTGGCCATAAAAATAACTAAATAAATAAATAAATAAACAAACAAACAAACAAAAGTTCTGAAACAAGAAAAAAATAGAATAAAAAACAAAAAATTCTTAAAAAAAAAAAACGATAAGCCTACTCTACCTGTAGGCTACTCAAACTGTAGATCACAGTTTGTAGCAGTTTCAGTCCATAATCAGCTGGCTCAAAGGTAGAGAGGCTCATGGCAGAAAGTGAGCAGTTCATAGAAGACAGCAAAAGCAATGGCCGGGGAGGACAAGATCTTTCTGTCCCTTATGTTGTACACAGGCTGCCTAAACTAGGATGGCTATAGCACTCACACGCTTAATCCCAGCCAGAACTATGCCAAACCAATCAGTGGACCAGACCGATTTGCTAATCATATACCTGTAGTGTTTGGCTGATTATGTCAACTTGAGAAACGAAGAGCTTAACTAAATTGTCTCAGCAGTTCCATGCCCTAGGGTGTGGAGGCTCCAAGCTAGAGTGACTCATCACTTAGAGGAGAATGGGGAAGGATGGAAGGTCCTATTCTTCCTCAGAGGAGTGCCAGTCTTTACCTTCAACTTGGATATCTTCTCCTAGCTCTAACATAAACTTGGTTTCTCTGGTTTGGATCCTTGTCTTCTGCTGTAGATTCATCAGCATTCCATCACATATCCACCAGCATCCTGATACAGACTTGCATGGAACACTGCTGTGGGCTCCAGACCTTGAACTGAATCCTTCAGTCTCCAGTGTGCAGACAACCTCAGCACACTTATTCATCCAATTCTGTGGCCAACCATCGTAAGCCAATTTGGGGATTGCTTATACATTTGTGCGTCTTGTGTTATATCTCTACCTCTAGCAAAACCCTGACTGATGCAGTACCACTAATCCTAGAATCACACGCTTCATGAGGCTTTGGAGGGACATCTAGATATAATCCACAACAGAGAATTTCAGAGAGAATGAGTGAATAGCATGGGAAAATGTGAAATTTGGGGACAAAGCTTAGATCTTAGGGTATCATAGCTAATGGTAAGCAAAAGTCAGTTTCTGTATCCATCAGAAAGCCAATGAGAAACCCTAAACAAGGGAGTAACCTGAGAAATATAGATTGGGAAGTTCCCCCTGTATGGTGGTAGAAGAACTCAGGTAAAGTAGTTTTTAATCCTTACATTGCTTTCAAAGTGCATTGCTTTCAAAGAATGTGTAAAAGTCAGAAATGAATTGTGGTGGATTGAAGTAAATGATAGCCACTTTGTGGGGAGCAATAAATAGCTATGTAGTGCAGGCCACAATTCTGGGATGTCTATTTGAAGGGGGATATGTTGGCCTACTGGAAAATTGTGACCAGTCTTATATGCCTCACTGTCTCCTTTGAGGATTGCTTGTTGCTATGGTTACAGCTGCAGGGGTAGGCTTATTTATAGCTATACACTATCTTTAGTGAACTCCACAACAGAAGAGAGAAAAATTCAACTGTGAAGCTATCTAAGTACACTGCAAGCACTTAGGAAGAGCAATAGAATTAAATATACACTGGAGAATCTCAAAAATGCTACAGAAAGCCCCATTTTAAACAACTGCTTTTGAATAGTGAGTGCATTGTAAAAATAAAGGGATAGAAACTGCCAAAACCCAAAATTTGCATGCTCTTTTCCAGCTCAGCCTCTACAATTTATAAGCATAAGTCTTAGGATAAATTCCAGGAAATAATAGATAAACATTATTTACCACTTATATGAAGACACCTATAGGCATTGTTCCCATTCAGACTAATGTGACAGAGGTACTATTTTTAATCAGTCCCTGCACATTTGGAAAGGGAGTTACAACTAGCTTAAGGGCTTCACCATTCCACTTGGTTGGGAAAGATTAGAGCTAGACAAGAGTCCAAGAAGTCTGTTTCCAGTGAAACAGACCATTGTCCTAACCATTAGGACATACTGACTTGTTTTGATTTGTGTAACATAAGGCTCTGGGAAATTAAACACACTGGAATGACAAGAAGCCATATTTATTTCAGTTCAAAGTGAGTACAAATCTAAAATGGTTATTATTAGTGGAGGATGTTGAGAATTCATGCTGCCAACCCAGTTGTACCCAAACCTAAGTGTGTGTGTGTGTGTGTGTGTGTGTGTGTGTGTGTGTGTGTGTGTGTGTGACTGAGGACAGAACCCAGGAGTGCTCTACCCCAATGCTACCTCCCCAACTTTTTGAAAATTATTTATTTTTTTATTCTGAAACAACCTCTTCCTGAGCCTACAAGAATGCTGGGATTGTAAGCATAGACTAGCACATCTGACTCCACATCTAAAATTTCATGCAAGGCAAATGAGGAGCTCCTCATTCTTATTTCAGAAGAGTGACTATAGTATTCCTTTAAAAGAAAAATCTCTGTTTTATATCAATTTAATCATAATTTATAGAAAACTAATTCTCTATATAAGAGAACATGCAAATTTGGGGAACCCATATGTCACATAAAGCAAAGTAAAACTGTAGGATTATTTTTTAGAAAATGAATATGTATAGCTATTGGATCTTTCATTTGTCTTTGACAAGTTAATGAGGTATCATTGATCCTGAAATAACAGATGAAAGAACTGAGGCTCACAATAGATCAAACTTTCTAAATACACATACTAACTGGACAGTAGAAAGGCTCCTAAAATCTGCATGATCACAGTTTTATAGTCTCATTATAATGCTGTAGCCTCAAATTTTTCTCCTGTGTATTTTTATATCATTTTTTTTCTGTATTTGGGACAGGATCTACAAGATCTCACTACCTGGATCACTGGATCAACTACTTTTTTTTTTTTTTGGCGGTACCAAGGATTGAACTCAGGACCTTGCACTTTCCAGGCAGGTGCTTATGCCACTGAGCTATATCCCTAGCCCCTATTACCTGGATCAGATCTGTAGAGATTCTCCTGTTTTCAGACTCCCAAGTGCTGGGAATATAGCTGTGCACCACCAGGCCCAGTCTCAATCACCATCTCAGTGTGCTCTGTGGGCAGGGCTGGCACAGCACACCAGGGATTAAACCCTGACCATTGCCCTCTGCCTAAGTGGCACTTTAGTCAGCTGAACTATCAGGCTGGCCCTCCATATCATCTTGACACAAGAAGAACAAACATTTTGCTAAAAGAGGCTGTCCTCAGAGACAAGGAAGCTGTCTTTGAGACTCACAGCTTATTTTAGGAATATCACATGTGCAAATTTGCCTGGACAAATTCTAGGTCAGTGTATAAATTACATAATTTTTGGGCAAATATGTATTACAATACAGTGACTCGAGCTAGAACACATTGATATGTTGTGACAAATATTCTTCACTGAGGGTGGCTTGGTATAAAAAGCAATATTTTAAGACTTTGAAATTAATACTTGCTGCTGGGCGTGGTGGCGCACGCCTGTAATCCCAGCACTTGAGAGGCTGAGGCAGGAGGATCAGTGCAAGTTCGAGACCAGCCTGGGCTACAAAAGTGAGCTCAGGGCCAGCCTGAAGTCCATAGCAAGACCCTGTCTCAAAAAGACAAAAAAAATTAATATTTGCTATTATGATCATATAATCTAAGAACTATGTAAAGTTTCTTTGTGGTCTTATTAGATAAACATTTATTAAGAACCTACATTGTTCTTTTCAGTGTGATAGGTTCCAGAGATGCATGGTGAATGTGACAAGCATATAATACAACTTTGAATGGTAGCAAAAAGGCAACCTTATGTTCACAGAACATCCAGGATATGCACACATTTAATCAACCTTAGTATCTACCATGTACCAGACAGTAAGGCGATCCTGAAGACGGAAAGGTAATCAATTCACATAGCTAATAGTGCTTTCAGAGATTAGCAATATGACAGATATTTAAAGTGAAAGTAGCAAAAGACTAAGTACTCATTAAAGGTCATACAGTAAAAATAGATGTCAAGCCAGTTGATGGTGTCTTTCAAGGCTTTACTTTTCCTAAGGACACAAAATAGTGGCAAGCCTTAAAGCAGTAAGAAGCCTCCTTCCATGTCTAACACTTCATGATATGATGTAATTATCATCTTTCATTCTTAATCAGAAGCAATACTTCCAAAAAAGTAATATTGTATACTGTTCACCATAAGGTCATGAAGCCACGACCCCAACAACAAGTTATTTGTCCTGATATGTAAATAATGTCAAGAAAACTTTTGTAGTAATAAAAGATTGAAGAGTATATTTGATAAAATAAAGACCATCCTTGCCACCTGATGTAAAACAGCAAAAAGATGGATTTATCTTCAAGTACTTAAAATTGCAGGAGCTTGGGGAAGTTCCTCACTAGTACCAGCTTGGATAAAATGTTTATATCCAGTTGACCTTGAGTGGCATCTCTAATTCGTTTCTTAGTTTTATAACAATGTAATTCTCATACCTCTATTTGGTTTCATACATAGGTTATAGTAAGGTAAAAGGGACTCATCTGAGGTGCCGGCTAAATAGCTCAGTGGATTAAAGTGCCTGCGAGCAGGCACAGGGGCCAGGGGTTTGAATTCCAGGTCTGCCTGCCGGCCCTGTACCCAGGTCACACTGAGACAGCAATTGAGACTGGACATGGTGGCGTGTGCCTGGAATCCCAGCTCTTGGCAGGCTGTAAACAGGTGGATCACTACATGTCTTATCTAGTAGTGAAACCCTGAACACTCTGTACCTTTAGACCCTTACCTAAAATACCAAACAAACAAAAAAAAAGGATTCATTTGAGTTTTAAACAAAATATGAGACACAAAACTATTGGTAAGGCCTCAGATCTATAGGCTACTACTGCCCTCTCCTGCTTCCTACCATCCCCACTGACTGCCAACTTCTCATCTATCTCTCTTATTATAAATATATAACATATTCAAGTACTGAATTCTGGAGATTTAGATTTATAATAATATTATGAACTGGATTAATCCCTTAGCAATGCCTGAAAAAAATAAAACAGGAGCACACTAAATAAGTCTTTCTGAGGATAACAAAATAGTCAGCTAAAGTGAGATATTAATTACAAAATTAACTCAGGCCTAATGAGTCTTCCAATAAAAAGTAACAAACACAAAAGGACTAAAGATAAACTAATTGGCAGAGCTTGTTATTTTTCAAGAAATTTCAGGGAAAAAGTGGGAAGGGTTCTAACATCAGCATAAGACAAAATAACCTCCAAGCACAGAATTAATAAAGATGGCATTTTTATAGTAAGTAAACACTAAGTCATTTTGAACATTTATGCATTAAATAATATAGTTCATAGGTTAAATAATAATAGTTAATATTTATTAAATATTTACTACTTTTACTTTATCCTTGAAAATAACCTAAGGAAGCAAATAATATTAAATAGCAAGATCACATCTCAATGCTTAAAATTTCAAAAAACACAAAGTTGATTTTATGACTTGCCTGAGCAAGCAAGAGCTATACTAGTCAGGAAAAATCTCTCCAAGCTGCTGACACATATCCACAGTCAAATTTAATGTGCCAGATAATGTTGCACCAAAATACATTCCAAAGACTATCTGTTAAAGATGTTACTGAAAAATTTACAGGAAAGACAATAATAAAATATTTATAGTGGTCAAACAAGAAAAATATAAAGCAATATATATAGCATAACTACTCTAATTAATAAGGCATATATTGATATCCTGAATTATTTTGTCTAAATACTGCGTCATCCGTAGCATATAGCTCCTTTTCTCCTTTAGCAGGTACAAGTGAATTATGCTGAACTCTGATCATAACTCTGGGTCTTGGGCCAGAGGTTAGGAAAAGTCTGTCCTCAGGTGTACATATACTATATTGACCTACCAAGTAGAGGCCTTCCTTCACATGATTTTTATGCAACAGGAATCAATAGAATTTAACAGGGAAGGCCAGAATTCAGTGGTATCTGAGGTTCTACAGGGCCAGAGTTCAGTGGTATACAAGGTTTCAAATTTGTACTGAGCTATGGCACAGATACTCCATTCCACATATTAGAGTTTCATACTTTTCCAATTAAATATCTGAATTTGGCATAGATGCTCCATCACAATGTGAATTTGAATTTCTTGAGATTTGCTATTCTTCACTTTGGGACCTGGCTTTCCAAATTGTCTGCCCTTTCTGATGCAAGAGATACTGTGTACTGCCAAGGAAAGTCTCTGGTTTTTCTTATAAGGTTGATGATTAATCAGGCTTCAGTCTTTCATCACCATCTCCAAAGAATCAATATTACCAGAAAGAGGCATCTATTCCATAATTATAATAATTTCTGTTTCCTCTATAACTTACAAGTACCTGAAATATTGCATTGGCCAATACAATATTTCCCAATATTATACCATACACCTATCACCAATAAAATATGTACAAGCACATAATATTAATTGCAGAATTATAGCACTGCAGGAACTATCTAACTAACATTGGTAAGGAGGTCATTCATCACCAAAATACTACTATACAGTTGTTTCCCTAAAACCACCTATGGTATCAAATGTCCCAGATTTCATTACCTGGAAACATGCCATTGGTTTTGTTTGGTTGATTGGTTTGGTTTGGTTTGACTTGCTCTACTGAGATAAAGTCTTGATTTGTAGTTTAGGCTGGCCTCAAACTTGGGAGATCTAATTACTCACCCTCCTAAGTGCTGGGATTACAGGTGTGCGCGACAACACATGACTTGCAAGCATACTGTTGAATGGAGATTTGTGTGATGAAAGTTTCCAGCAGAATGATTTCATGAAAGACACCTGCAAGGATCAGGCAGTGGGCGATAATGAACTGTGATATATGACACAGTTGCAACACAGACATTAGTTGATCCCATTGGGAACTCTGGAGAAAGGACAGCCCTTCAGAGTTGTCTGAAATTAAGGCAGAGCTACCTTACATAGCCACAGTGTCCCCTTATGGGAAGTGGGATGTCCTGTAGAGTCAGAATCTTGGCAGAGGCTGCCCCTGGAGAGGGATATCTGTGAGCTCTCTGTACACTGCATTCCTAGCAACTGGGAAACTGCGTTCTAGGTCAGTCTATGCATGTAGTACTCTATAAACATAAAATATAAATAGGTCTTTATTCATATAATAGTGTGCCATATATATTTCCCCCTATGAACCAAAAATAGGCATTCTTATACACAGTAGTATCAGATTCTTTTCATATTTTCTAGAATGTTCAACTTTCTACACAGTCTTTTAAAGCCATATTTGTTTTAAATTGGCATATAACTGATTAAGGTTACTATTTGAATACGTGTACACCAACCATTATTTTATAAAGCATAATTATCACAGAATATTTTTAATGCACTGCAGAACCACAATAGGATATAACAATTGTTCAGATTTTTCTCACAATATTAGATTATCTTAATATTTTTGGCAGGTTACTTTTTCTGAGTAAGAAATAAAAAGCATCAATAATAAAAACCATGGTTTTAGTACCTCTAAAAAATAAATGTCAATATACCTGATGGTATGCCCAAGGGCTCTGACTTTCTAGGCCATACATTAGTTACTTTTTATTGGAAAAAGAATGTGGTTAGGGAAATGTATTATTGAAAAGATCAAAAGATAATGATCTGCTAATTGATTTATGTTTTTTAATTTAGTAGAATATACATTACTTACTACTTTTTTTCCAGAAATGGAATAGTTGAGCAAAATATTTTTGAAATTAAAACAACATGTACTACATTTAAGTCTTCCCTTACAGTGCTATTTCATTTTTATAGGAGCAATTCCAATATGTAAGATTAGGTCCTAGGAAACTAAAGGCTAAATGATCTGATAGCTGAAAAGATGACAAGTTCAACAAAAGTTCTGGTTCTTTCCCTAAGCTTATTTAGAAGATAAAGGAAGTGATACACTCACTACCTAGGATCACTCTCATAATGATACTGGATGACATATGGCAATATAAACTATCAGTTTTATTTTTCTTCTTTGTCCGGGAAAAAATCACGCAGAATGAAGAAACCATAAGGAAACATCAATTTCATTTTATTAGCTAAATTTTCTAATCTGGGTGTGCTGTCTTCATAGACATTGAATTAGAGAAGCAGCTTTGATAAGCCACAGAAGTGAAAAATATTCCAGGACATCAGAGACAGAAGAAATATAATCCTAGTAGTCGACAGAGAGTGCAAATATAAAACTCATCATCGTAGTCACCTACAATAATACATAGACTACTAAAGTCTACCACCAGTTCTCTAAGGAAAAAGCCATCCTGAAAAGTCAGCAGATTGGTAGCTTGCATGAATATTTGTTTGGAGCTAAACACAGTACAAGTTGCTTTATCTCATAGTATCCTTGAGAATGGGATAGGGAATTATCAGTTGGATTCCAGGATAACGGGCTATGTTCACCTCTGGTTGAACTATCATACTGTCGAAGAACACTACAAATTGTCTTGAGAGGACAGAAAGGGTTGCACCAGATTATAAGAAGCATTGAGATGGAATTCCATCATATGTCACTATGACTGTCAGCTACACCTTGAGTGTAATGCACAACACTCACACACGTGATGACAATATGTGTGTGTCCTCGACCAGCGAGGAATCAGCGTGGGTACTAGTGGGAGAGTGGGGATTATAGGGGGTAAATGGGACAAAAAAACAAGAGAAATGGGGACAAGACAGGAGTCTGATCAAGTCTCGTTTATTCAAAAAGGCGCTCCAGCATATATATACAGGGTGTGGAAATGAGGTAATTTCCGCCTGCGACATCAGCATGTATCTTAGGCAATGGTGGCGACCCGGAAACATGTCAGCAGGTATCTAAGGCAACAGGGGAGGATTTAGAACAGGTGATTGATGGGAAAATAGCAGGGGGTAGGAAAATAGAAACCTAACTAGAGTCTATCACGAGATGAGGCTGTCGAAAGATGATGATGTCATTACAAAATGGACGCCAGCAGTTTGGGCTCCCACATGTATGTGGTTCCTATCAGAAACTAATTTTGAAAGGAGATGTAAATTTATTTTTTTCCTTTTTTTAATTTTTTTTTCTTGTTTCAGAACTTTTGTTTATTTATTTTAATGGCCAGCTTAGCCTGCTCTGAGGGCAGGGCTGGCGCAGCATGTGGTGCCAGGGATCGAACCACGGTCCCTACAGCTGCCTAAGCTTTCCTAAGCAGATGCTTTGGACAACTGAGCCATCCTGCTGGGCCCGGAGATGTAAATTTAAAAAAAAAAAAAAAAAGAAAAACCAAGAAAGGAGATGTAAGAGCAAGTAAGAGGAAGTGCGTATGAGCAAAATACATTGTAAACATTGAAACCACTCAAAATGTGAAACTTGGAGATGTGGAGTGTGGCAAGGTGGTGGAGGGACGAGAGTGACTAGAGTATGTTATGAGAACGTATGAATCCATTGATATGAAATATACTTAATATGCATAACAAAATAATAAAAAGGAATTCTTTTCATTTCAGGAACCACTTCTCTCCCTTCCTCAGTCTACCTTGTTGGAGTAAAGGACTCCCTAGCTTCTCCTTCTAGAGCTGGCCATATGGCAGAGCCTTGATCACCACAGTCGCCATTCCTCTGGCCACCGATGGCCAAATGACCAAAGTCAGACTAACCAGATCCTTCCTTGGAACTTTTGCTGAAACTATTGGAAAGAGGTGATTCTCTTCTAGGGCTATAGAGTCTAAGTATCATCCAAAATAGTTGATGAAGAAAGCTTTGTGGCCTTATGGAGAGAGCCTTCCCAGAGAGAAATTCAACATAGGACTGCAGATCTAGAAGATGGAGTAAAAAAGAAACTTATAATGACACATTAGTTTAACCTCAAAATCCAGCCATGTCTATAAAGAGCAGGACCCAAACTTTCTAGGTTTCAGTTTTTGTTTGTTTATTTAAAATGGCTTGAACTGAGTTTCTGATATTTGCAACTGAAGTAGTTCAGCCAACATACACACATACCTATACATTCATTATCATCTGTTCATTTATTTTCATGTAGTAATATACATTTAACACACAGGATATTACAAAAGATTATTATCTATCTTGTAGATAGGACAAAAACTCTAATAATATGGTTCTCATCTTTGTACCCAACAGGATTTTGTTGGAACTCAACAAATTTTTAATCTGATTGATGTGCAATACCATGTTCTGAAGGCTGGCAGAAATGTGCTTTAGCCATTGCCACAAATATGATAATACTTCAAAATGATCATCAGGCTCCAATCTCTGAGATTCAGAATTCTTACTCTAGTATTTATCACTAAGTTACAGTAACATGCATTAACCAATCTTCAAAATGTTGGGCTGAAAAATGATATGAACACCTGGGGGTCCTTACCCAGGACTAAACAGACATCTATTTGGAGACTGAAGTTTTATTCCTTATGGATGCCAACTTGAAACTGACATAATTGTGAATTTTATAGATCGTTGGCTGACAGCATGTTTTCAGAGATTTTGCTGTATTGTAGCAGAGACCTGTAATTGTTTTCAGCTGCAAATAAATGCAAGGCCAGCTCTGTAGAGGCGCTCATTTCTTTTGTTCCTCTGATCAGCAGCTTGGGTTTGTCCCATCAACGTGCCATCCCTACACAGCATCTCAGAGTTGGCTCCATTCAGTACAATGTATATTGTTGAGTTATTTACAGGTATATGGTAGCTTTAAATTTTTACTCCCTAAAAGATAATGAATTAAAATGACCAGTTACCAAGTAGGCCCCTACAACCATTTGGATTACAATGGCAAAAGTCAGGACAGAAAAAAAGTCACTATATGAATACAAGCCAACCTACAAGTATAATATATTTCCTGAGCTCAATCCCAACTCCTCAGGCAAGTTACTTAACACTCCTAAGCCCTAATTTTCTCATGTGAGATGTGATTAGAAAAATACAGTGAATGTTTAATATTTTCAATTTATAAAATGAAAAGACATATTGCAATTAACACTTTCCTTCAAAATACTCCCTCTCACTTCAAACACATGTCCACCATTCCTGCCACTCTCTGAAGCTGTTCTGCAAGTCCTCTCTGGTGAGTGTCTTTGGTTGCATTATCATGAGTGTCTTGGTGTCCTCCATCCATTCAAAATCATTACCTTTCATGGTAATTTTGATTTTGTTGAAGAGCCAGAAGCCACATGATGCTAGATCTGGTAATCCTTATACACCAGTATGAGGGTACACTGTAATGGTTTATTGGACAGAAGTCTCCTTGAACTTTTAAATGAATTCATGACATCTACATATATAAAAAAATTACTTATGAAAGGGTTGTTATAGTTTATGTGTAGTTGTCCCCCCAAAGCCCCATGCAATTATGAGGCAAAGACTTCTAGAGTTTGAGACTTGACTCATGATCCACTGGGATTATCTATTTTAGTACTGATGGGATTATGGGTATGAGTTCTGCTGGAATTACTTGACTCATGATTCACAGGGATTATGTTTTAGTACTGATGGGATTATGGGTCTGAGCACTTCTGGGATTATGGGTGTGGTCTAAGGCTGATATCCTGAGGCAGAGAGCCTGAATGTAATATGAAGAGAGACAGAGAGACAGACTCTTGCTGTTGCTCTCTGCTCCCCTGGTTGTTCCGTTGCCTCTGTCACCATTTTGTTGCTATTCTGCCACCATGAACTGCTGGCCTCTGCATTGCGCCTCTCTGCCTTGGAGCCAGCTGAGTATGGGCTGAAACCTCCAGTAACTGTAAGCTAAATAAACCTTTCCTTCCTTCATTTTGGGTGTCAGGTATTTGTCCCAGCATGATAGAAGAGTAACCAAGACCAGGGTACTTCCAGAACTACTTCAGAAAATGGCAAGAACAATGAAACAATTGTGTTCAAAGTGAAGGGTAGTATGTGGAAAGAGGTTAATTTGAGTATTTTTACTCAAATAATTTTTTAACTTTTCTCTAAAATTTTCGCCATATAATTTAATTAAACTTCATTTATCAAATGAAAAATATACAATTAGTGTGTAATCATACATTTACAGTAACTAAATAATATAATACATTAAAATGCTAATAAACATTCACTGTCGATAGATAAACATTAAATGTTACTGACCAATAAGCATTCTGTTCATATTAGAAAAGTTTTTCACATCCCTGAATTTCAGACTTTTCAACTGTAAAGGAGGAGTAATATTCCCTGGCAATTTCCTAAAACTTTTCAAGCTCAAATGACAACATGCGCTGTTTAAAACAGTACTTACTAAGCACATCCCCTTGCTCTTCTATGCGTTTCCATTTTTTCTCCTTAGGGCCCAGCACAGCACCCTCATCAAATGCAGCCTCCAGAACCACAAATCAGATAAACTTCCGTTCATTCTTTAAAAATAATATTGAGTCCTGTCAAAATTAAGTCATCTTACATTCTCCATTTGTTATTGGTTTTTGAAAAATTCTAAAATGTATCAGTTTCTTTCAAATAGCTGTAATTTATAGATTTGGTGAGATTCATATGGAAGCTAATTTTAACATTATTACAGTAGGGTCATTTTTATTTTGGTAGGTGTTACCAAACTACCTCTGTCGCCCCTTCTCCCTTCCCTTTCTAGCTCCGGTAATAAGTGTTCTGATTTTCTTCTCCATAAATCAAGTAAAAACAATTACTTATCTGTTACTATTTAATATAAATCTAAACAGATGCCACTATTTATTTTGACGCCACAAATCTCTTTGAAAACCTTCACCTCTCCGAACTTTGCAAATCAATTTTACAGAAATTTTATCAAAAAAATAATGGAAGAAGATCTCAGCATTTTTGGCATATTTACACACCCCTAAAAGGCTCTCAGTCTTCTCTGGACCCATATAAAACAACTGAAACCGTGCCCACAATTGATATCAGATATCCAGGCATGAATGAAAGGCTTCCTGAGGAGAAGAGCAAGTAGAAAAGGCAAAGCAGATTCAGTGTAAGAAAGAACTCAGAGACCCAGAAAGTAAATAGTAGGAAGTAAGAAACTTGGCACACTGCACAGAAATAGTAGCTGTCCCTCGAGTCAGAAAGGACAGGACACCCACTCCACTACTGATCCCACTCTCATTTGTTTTCCCCAGTCTGCCCCAGAGTGCCCAAGACCTTTAGGAAGATATAAGTCACTGGTGAAGTAAAAGGTACATATCACTGAGCTTCCAGGTAACTCTAGTATGATCACAACATCCAAAAGGCAGACACAAGAGCAAAGGCGAAAGTGTGATATACCTGGTTTGCTAGAAACATGAGCGCTGAACATCTAGGGCAACAGGTGTGGAAGAGAAAGGACAACAGGAAAATAACTCCATGGCAACCAGATGCACCACAGCAAAGCAAATCCGAGACCCATGGTAACCAACAAGAAAATACTTTCCTTTGACAGTGTCCTAGAGGTTTACAGCCTCCTAGTTGGTTTACATGCATAGCTAATCTTGCAAATCCTAGGAAATATTTTGAGATTAGCCACCTAATATTTAGGCAGATCAGGGTCACACTTGACTTTTTGAGAGCTAGAAGTCAACTTAAATGTGACCAAATACATACTTAGCTATTAATAAAATAAAAATAGAGATATACACTGCAACTTTTATGCAAGAATTACATTCTGGATGGAGTTTTAATTTTTTTTCACCTATTTTTTTTTTAATTTTTGAAGTATCTTCAATGTATTTTAAAGTATCTTCAACATCTGAACATTAAAAAGAATAAATTTTATTTTACATATTAATATCAGTGCTTATATGTCAAATTGCAAAGGCTGAAAAAACGTTTAGTATTGATAAATGGATAACAAGTTGGCAGTTTGTTAAAATAAATATTAATTTAAACATATTAAATTTAAAAGTCAAGTTGATGGCAATTTTCTCATCTTATTTCTTTTTGTCTTTGTCTGTACATCATTCTAGTTCCTGTGTCAATTTGTTCAGCAGTCAAGCTACATTTTTCACTTTTCTCAATAAACTGTAGGACTAATTAACCAAAAGCTCTTAATCTTGTATTTTAATCTACTAAAATCTTCTTGTCTTTATTAATTTCTTTCTCCTGATCTCTTTGACTGTTTGTCTTTTCATAACTGCTTGCATGGAAGACTTAATTGTATTTAATTTTTTCCCTAATTCTATTATTTTAAAAATATAATGTGCCGACTCTGATTTCAACTCAACTTCATACCTCAACCATTGGGGCTGGTGAGATGACTCACCAATCTAAAGGACTTGCTTAAGCAAGCTTAGGCAACCATAGGGACTATAGTTCAATCCCCGGTGCCACATTCTGTGCCAGTCCCACCCCCAGGGCAGGCTAAGCCAGCCATAATATAAGAAAAAATAAATAAATAAATAAAGGTAACCTCAAATGTTAACACTATTTATGTAAGTATATCCTCTTTACAATTATTTGTTATGTTGGCTAGGTAATGAACCATAACCAAATTTACAAGCAATATTTAGGCTTAATTTTAATTTAACTTGCTATACTATTTTTCCCACTGTATAAAATATTGTAACATTTGCTATTTTTAGGTGTGTTATTTTATGTATTTTGATAAGTTTACAGTGTTACAGCTACCACACAACAAAAATACAGATTATTTTTATCCCAAAGTTAACTTGTGCCCTTTTATAGTCAATGCCCTCTCCCACTCCCAGTCAGTGATCTACTTTCTGTGCCATAGTTTTGCTTTGGGTTATCTCTGAGTAGTATCTCATTGTATGGGTGGATCAAAATTCATTCATTTCCCAGTCAATGGATATTTGAGTTTCTATAAATATTTATATAGTAGTCTCTCTGTGAACATATGCTTTCATTTCTCTTGGTTAAACATCTAGAGGTAAGACTGCTCACCCTATGGCAAATACATGTTTATCAGAAACTTCCAGGCTGTTCTCCACAGTAGCAAGCCTGTTTTGCATGCACGCCACCAACAGACAGCAGCTCCAGATGTTCCATGGCTTCCCATCTTCATCAACATTCAGTGCAGTCAGATGAAGGGAAGTGGGATACAAAGAAAAATTGAAGGGCAAGGTTTTTTCTGTCTTTATCTTTCTTTTTTCTTTTTCTTTCTTTCTTTTTTTTTTTTTTTTTTTTTCTCTCTAACAAAGCTCTATCAAGTAGCTCTAATTTTCATTTCTATTGTACTGACAATGTTTGGTGCCTATGTAAAAATCAGTACCTCCCCTTGGATAAAATATCTGTGCAAATATTTTTCTTAGTTTCAAATTTTTATTTCACTAGTACACACCTTTTAAAATTAGATTTTGCTATATTGCTACTGAGGTCTGATTGTTCCTAATATATTCTGGATACAAACACTAATGTGTGCTTTGGAAATAGTTCTTCTCAGTCTGTAACTTAATTTTCAATTTTTAAAAATAGTTGCTTTGGGGCAAGTTTTTAATCTTTATGAAGTGAAATTTATCAAGTTTTATCTTTTAAGTTTTTCATATCCTAAGAAATGTTTACAAAATCAAAGCTCACAATGGATTTTCTTTTATGTTGCCCTAGAAATTTCAGTCTCAAAATTTACATTTAAATCATTTTCTTCATTTTCTGTTCATTGGGGCTGGAAATTTGGCTTAATGGTAGAATGCTTGCCTAGGGAGCTGAAAGCCCTGGGTTCGGTCCTTGGCATCAAAAAAAAAAAAAAAAAAAGAAAAAGAAAAAAGCCTCCTTTAGAAAACAGTTCAATCAAAAAAATACAATAAAATAAAAAAGATTGAAAACAAACAAGGCAACATTTTCTGTTCATTATAGAATGAAGAATTATTTAATACTATTTTTGAAAAGAATAGTCTTACTGAATTATTTTGATGCTATATTAAAGGTCAGTTGATTTTATTCAGGAGGGTTCATTTCTAGATACTATTTTTTTTTATTTTGTTTATTTATTTTTTTCTTGTTTCAGAACCTCTGTTTGTTTATTCACTCATTTTTATGGCCGGCTCAGCCCGCCACGAGGGCAGGGCTGGCGCAGCATGTGGTGCCAGGGATCGAACCGCGGTCCCTGAAGCTGCCCAAGCTTTCCTAAGCAGGCGCTTTAGACCACTGAGCCATCCTGCCGGGCCCTCTAGATACTATTTAATTCCATATAGGTCCTGTCTTTCCACTACCATCTTGTCTTGATTACTGTGATTTTAGAGCAATTCTTATAACCTTTAAATTCTGTTGTTTCACAAAATGGTTTGACTACATTTTAGAGTCAATTTAAAAGCACTTTGTCAATTTAATAAACAACTTTTAGATATCAATGGACATTTCATTGTGCCTAGAGAGAAATTTGAGAATTCACATTTTCATAATACTGAGTTCTCCAATCCATAATTACCAAATCTTTCCTCATTTGTTTAGATCTCTTCAATTTTTTTCATAACTATTTCCAACAACCATATACAATAAATATTGTGTTAGATGGAGTGCTAGTTTATATTTTGTAATGTTGTAGCAAATGGCATTGTCTTCACTTTAATTTTTAATTTTCATTGTTAATATATAGGAAGATTGGGCCTGGTAGGATGGCTCAGTGGTCTAAAGCACCTGCAAGTACCTGCAGGCGGCTGCAGGGACCACGGTTCGAGCCCTGGCACCACATGCTGTGCCAGCCCTGCCCTCAGGGCTGGCTGAGCCGGCCATAAAAATAAATAATAAAGCAAACAAAAAAGCCCACTTTAAAAATATATATATAGGAAGATTGTGGTATTCTTTATGTATCTACCCTATGACCTCCAACCTTGCTATATTCATAAAGTTAATAACTTTAGTATCATACTTTTAGAGGAGTTTTTCTACATTAACAATCAGGTTGTCAAATATATGTAATTCTATTTTATTTCCAATCTATATGGATTTTACCTCTTTTTCTTATCTTTTTAAACTGCCTAGAACCCAGATGCAGTATTGAATGAGAATAATCCATCTCATTCTTCATTTTGTAATGCACACAAAATAAAAAAATTACTTAAATGTAAATAATAAAGAACTATAATTCCTAGTTGTAAGAATGGGCATTCCATTTTGTTTCAACCTTAAAGGAAATTCAGTGTAATATTTTCAGTTATGTTCTCCATTGAGACTACTCATTAAAGTAAGAAACTTCCCATCAAGCTTCTGGTTTGATTAGAACATTTATAAAGAATGGAGGTTGGGTTTTGTTGTTGTTGTCATTTTTGTTTTTGTTGTTGCTGTTGTTGTTTTGAGCTGGGAATCAAACTCAGGACTTTGTGCTCGCCAGACATGCAATTGTGCCCCTGAATTATATCCCTAGCCTTGGATGTCAAATGTTGCCAGATAATTTTTCTGCATCTATACTAATGATTATATGATTTTTTCTTTCATATATTTTTATTTCATATATTATATTATATGTTAATATAATATATTGAATGGATTTCAAGGGTTAAGCCAACTTTGCTTTCCTGGTACAAATGTCACTTGATTGTCATTACTTGATTATCATTACTCCTTTTAAACAAAAATTGTCATGTTTTATTTTCTACTTTTGTCTCACTTCAGCATTTCAGCAAGTATATTTGAGGTCATATTTTTTGTAACCAGGTACTCATCCATGTCTTGAGAAAGGAGTACTTTCTCCTTTTTTTAATAATATGATTATAAAATTTCCTGTTCTTCTATAACCTGCATTTCTTTTCTTTTCTTTCTTTCTTTTTTTTTTTTTTTTTTTTTTTTTTTTTTTTTTTTTTTTTTTTTTTTTTTTTTTTTTTTTTTTTTTTTTTTTTTTTTTTTTTTTTTTTTTTTTTTTTTTTTTTTTTTTTTTTTTTTTTTTTTTTTTTTTTTTTTTTTTTTTTTTTTTTTTTTTTTTTTTTTTTTT
>PVJA010019454.1:18189-38500 GCA_004027025.1 Myocastor coypus | reverse complement strand
TAATAGGGAGGTGGGTCATGCCCACACACTGCACTCTATAGAATGATTGTGAGGACAATATGCAATATGTCAACTTTCAAAGAAAAAAAGGGGGAAAAGAAAAAAAAAAGTAATGTGGATTTAGAAAGGTTAATGTTTAGTTGTTTGATCAATCTTATATACCTATATGTATTAATCTAAACTGATCCGATGATGAACATATGTAATATAACCACTGTTAAATTTAAACAATAAAAGAATTGAAAAAAAACTGTGCTTGAGTTTGTTGCTATTGATAATTGTACCACTTTGTCTAAGATGTATCTTGCTTTTTCTCCCCTGTATGACAATACTAAGATTGTAAGGATTTACAGCTATCACTATACTAAAGCTCAAGAAATAAAACTTGAGTCAAATTGATAGCAACATTGTACTCTTAGTTTACTGGAAAGGGAGGTTCTTGGGATAGACTTAAGACCAATATCTAGAAAACATTCTGAGTAAAAGATATTTCCTAAGAAAGTCTTGATACCAGGGATAAAGTTATCTCACATAGGATATTCACAATTATCAACACAAGAGAGAAAGCAAAACAAAAACAGATAATGATAAAAAGAAGAAAAAGAAGTTAAATGTAGCCCAAATGCCCAGCCCATGTAGGATAAGTCCAGAGCCCAAATAGATACAGGAAGTTGAAAGCTAACCATGAACACTCTCTGAAATGTTGGAAGTGAAAATGAAATACTTGGAAGTTAATCTAACAAAGAAGGAAAAGATCTACGTATTGAAAAATATGGTACTTTGAAGAACATATTAGAAAACTGAAAGTTATTCCCTGCTCTTGTATAAGTTCAAATAGAGAAAATGGCCATACTCTCAAAACTTTATTACAGGTTTAATACAATGTCAATCCAATATGAGTATGCATCACAGAAGTAGAAAAAAGATAATACTAAAATTCATTTGGAGCCTGAAGGAATGTAGAATATTTGAATAAATCCTAGGCAACAAAAGTAAATCAGGGTGCATCACAAAATCGCTCCTAAACTTATAATACGAAACCATTGTGTTATAATCTGCATGATACTAACAGCAGCAACAACAAAAAAAGGACCCTAGGAACAGTAGAATAGAACAGAAGGTTCAGATGTACCTTGAAATACACTTAGTAACCTTAATATTTGACAAATGAACCAAACAAGTTCATAAAAGAAAGATAGTACTTTTATTAAATGATGCTGGAAAAAGGGGCTTTCCACATGCAGACAAAAAAAAAAAAAAACTTGACCCATGTCTATCACCATGCTCTATACTGAAGTTGAAATGTACCAGACACCTAAATATTAGCACAAAACACTAAATGTACAGAAAGAGAAAACAGGTGGTTATACTGAAGACGTAGGTGTAGGCAGCGACGTTAGGAACAAAATTCATACCAGATGGGAAATTCTACAAAGAATCAACTAGCAGGAGGTCACCATAATGAAAAGCTTTTCATGCAACAAAAGAAATCACCAACAGAATAGGAAAATATTATAGCCAGTTGTCACTCATGCAAAGAACTAATAGCTAAAACATAAGTAATTGAAAAAAAAGAAGTTAAATTTAAAATAAATTGAAAAACTAAGAGCCTTCAAATGCAAAGGCCTAATCAAGAAATGGATATTTGACATGAATACACACTTCTCAGATAAAGAAATACAAATTGTAAATAAGTATATCAAAAAAGTATTCAACATCACTGGTCATGTAAAAGATGTAAATTAAACAACACTGAAATTTAATATTATTCCAGAAAAAAATAGATATCATTGAGGAGTCAAACAGTAAATGCTGGATGGACTATGGGAAAAAAGTACACTTTTCCCCTTTTGGACAGAGTATAGACTGGTCTGAAAATGAGTGTGGAGATTCCTTAAAAATCTAAAACTGGAGGTCCCATTTGACCCAATTATTCTACTTCTGGGTACATTCCTAGAGCAATTAAAAATACCATATTGTAGTCACGTATGTGCACCTATGTTAACAACAGCACAAGTTGTCACAGCTACATCTTGGAAGCAACCCAAAAGCCCATCACCTATGAAATAGATAAAGAAATGTGTCTTTTAAATACAATTGAGTACTAATTTGACATAAATAAGGATAAATCTGAGACTTTTGTAGGCTCATGGATGCAACTCATAAGTAAAGTATATTAGGCCCATATGTGTAAACATTGCATGCTCTCCATAGTGTCAGAATCAGAATGAATAAATAAGGTGCAGAATGTACAATATGTCTTGTTAGTTCAGAAAAAAACTGTTTTAATGAAAAGTAAAACTAATGAGGAAAAAGGTAAAGGAAGAAAAAGAAATATATGTGATACATATATAGCTAGTTTTTCTTAGTTTATTGAAATGAAAGATTTATGTTAATATTATCTGGACATTATTTCATGCCTATACCTTATAGTCTGACTAACTGCTATGAATATAACATTGTGCAATGTATTAATTATTTTTAATCTCCTAATAGACTGATTTAAAACTGCTTTATTTTACTTGTATTTATCTTCTCTTTCTAAAAAAGGAGATAAAAATTGTGATGGGGAAGAGGGGAAGGAAAAAATTGTAAATATAATAGGTAAGTTACCTATACAGGTAGTTTCTCTTAGTTCACTGAAAAGAAATTTTTTGGCCAGTATTGTTTGTATAACATTGTGTGGCTATATTTTATTCTATGAATAAATACTGTGTAGAAAGTGATATGCAATGTACTGTTATTATTATTTGTTCGCCTGTTTAGAAATCATGTTTTATTATTTTTAGTTTTTGCTCTTTGAAATAAAATTATAATGCAATTCCCCTACTAGAACTATTTTGTACAAAAAAAAAATAGTGAATACCCTCAGTGTCCTACAGATTGGCTACATTTACTCTGATTATTGGTCCTAAATTCTACAATACGTGCAGTACAGAGTCAGCCATGTTACAAAACAAATGCCCCAAACTTGGTTTTGTAGTATGGAGAGACAGTAAATAAATATCATTTCTAACAATCTATAAGTCTTCTCTGTGAGAAGATATTAAGTAATAACTTTGAACAAATATTCAAAGGGGTTCAAAGTCCTTTATGCTGTCCCTAGCTAACAGTATCTAATTATACCTACAACTTGTAAGAACTCTGGTTAAATAACTCTAAAATCCACAACAGTAGACATATACATCTTCTAATCACTTAGCTAACATTATTCTTCAAAAAGGCCCTTCAGTATCCTTCAGTTAAATACATACATGCCTATTAAAAAAAAAAACTAGTTATCTTTAGATAAAAAACCGAATCAGATAAAAATATCTTTAAAAAAACACAGATAGATGACCTTTTAATTGCCAACAAGGTGTGATATATCTCTTCCTTAAAGAAAATTTTGCTTTTCTGCCAGTAACTCTCGTATGGTGAGGGATGTAGCATAAAAACCAGCCATCTGTGATTCAAAGATACATCAAAATTATTTAAGTCATGAAGATCTTGATGAGGCGTCTAAAATTAGACATTCTGATTGTTCCCCTTAGCAAGATCACTATTAATAATTCTTGTGACCTTTATATTTGGCACATATTTTCTCAATATCTTAGTTAACTTTGTTTCTCCTCATTTTACAGCTTGAAAGCTACAAATTCTAGGGAGAGTGGGAAGATAGCTCAGTAGAATAAGTGCCTTCCTGGAAAGCTCAAGGTCCTGAGTTCAATCCCCAGTAACACCCAAATAAATAAACAAGTAGCTATAAATAATGATATACATCAACATTCTGATAGATATTTTTCCTTACCTTTTACTCAAAACTCCCACATAGGTCTTACAGTGGTAGGCTTTGTTTGCTATTATCCAACAACATCCGCTCTGGGCAGAAAGTAGATTGAAGGACCCTTCATCACCCATATATCTTGTTCTAGATAGAAATAGAATTACCAAGTCAAGTAACCAATTAAATGGAGGGTGTAGAAAGAAAACCAGCAGCAGGAAAATAATATGACAATGATAATACTATCAGTTTTAATTGATGTAAATGTTCTCAATTCACCAATTAAAAGGAACAGACTGATAGAATGGATGAAAACATGGCATTCAAAAATATGCTGCACACAAGAAACACATTTAACTCAAAAATAAATTCATAAACTAAGTCCAAAGATGGGAAGCAATACGAGATGTCACAGGAAGCCACAAAAAGTAAGAGTGGCGATTCTACTTGCAGACAATGTGTATTTCCAGCCAAGACTGATCAGAAAAGACAACAAAATTGCTCCCTCCTTGTCAGAGGAATAACGAAAGAAGAAAAAAAATAAAAATCTTACATATATATGCACCCAATAGCATCATACACAATTATATAAATAAATATTAATTGTATGAGAAAGAAATAATATTTAATACAGGTATAATAAAGACCTCAGTACCCCACTGTAACAAATAGATCAAATAGACAAAATAATCTATAAAAAAGAACAGAACCAAACTTTTTAAAGATTGGATTTAGTAGATGTCTAAATACTGTTCCACCCTTGCATCACAAAACCAGGGTTGTTTTCTTCCTTTTTTTGATGTTCACAGGGGATAGTCTCCAAATCAAAACACAGGTTACCTCATAGAATATACTCAAGTAATTTCAAACAATTTTAAATCATTCTCTTCTTACAAGACTATTTATTTATTTATTTATTTATTTATTTTTGTGGGACCGGGGTTCAAACTCACGACCTTGCACTTGCCCAGCAGGCACTTGTGCCTCGGAGCTATCTCCCCAGCTCACCTTCTATTCTTACTATTCAGCCATAGCATAATGAAATTAGAAATCAACAGCAATGCACACCACAAAAAATCCATAAACACATGGAAATTAAATAATTTCCTCCGGAACAACCACTAGGTATTAGATGAAATTAAAGAAAAAGCTAGACAATTTCTACAATTAGATAATAAGACAGTAAAATGTACTGGAAATTATGGGGGAAAAGAAAGCAATCTTGTAATATAATTTATCGCAATAAATTCACATATAGAAAAGAGTAATCTGAAGTACAGAACATAATATTGAACTTCAAGCTTCGAAAAATTGAAGAACAGCAATCTCGGGAGATAGCTCAGCGTCTTAAGTACCTGCTTGGTAAATGTAAGGTCCCTAAGCTTGATTCCCAGTGCTGCAGAGAGAGAGAGAGAGAGAGAGAGAGAGAGGGAGACAGAGAGAGAGAGAGAGAGGGAGAGAGAGACAGAGAGACAGAGAGACAGAGAAAGAGAGACAGAGAGAGAGAGGTTGCAAATAAAATCAAGTACAAAGTTCATATGAGATGAAATTATAAGGATCAGAGTAGAAATTAATATGAGACTAAGAAAATAATACAAAAATGAGTTGAAGCATTGTCACTGAAAAATTGGATAAAATATACAAACACTTAGTTAAACTTATCAATAAAAGATAAAGCCCAATTCCATTTTGCTACATATAAAAAAGATTAAATCAGATCCTATAGAAATCCAGATCATCAATATCTAGTTTAATAACTTGTATTTTTTAAATCTTTTGTTATTACTGTTTGGTATATGTTATCACTACACAGCTCAGACTCATAGTCATCTTTCTGCCTCAATCTCTCTAGTGCTGGGACTTCACGTGTCACCATGCTTGTTTTCGGTAGCTGGCTTGATGCACTGTGGTTCTGGGACCAGCATAGTATATGGTACTGAGGACTGAACCAGAGTCCTTGAGCATGACAGGCAAGTACTTAGATACCAAACTATCTCCCCAGGCAAAAAATTTTATTTAAATAAGTTGAAAAGCACAGAACAGATGAACAAATTCCTACCCACAATAAATCAATAAAATATAAAAATTCTAAATAACCAAATGTCAATCAATGAAATTTAATGTACCCAGCACTCAGAAGGCTGAGGCAGGAGAATCAGTGCAAGTTCAAGACCAGCCTGAGCCACTAAAGTGAGCTAAAGGCAGCCTGAACTGCACAGCAAAACCCTGTCTCAAAACGACAGAAAAAAAAGAAAGAAATTGAATGCAGTTAAAAACCTACCAATAGCTGGGCGTGGTGGCTCACGCCTGTAATCCCAGAACTTGGGAGGCTGAGGCAGGAGTATTGGTGCGAGTTCGAGACCAGCCTGGGCTACAAAAGTGAGTTGCAGGACCAGCCTCAACTGCATAGCGAGACCCTGTCTCAAAAAGACAAAAAAAAAAAAAAAACCTACCAATGAAGAAAAGCCCAGATGCTGACCAATTCACAGCTGAATTTAAAAGAAATTTAGAAATAATCTAGCGCCATTTGTTTTAGTTACTTTTGTATAATTGCTAGGACCAAATACCAAACCTCCAAAGTTAAAGAAGGAAATTTTATTTTGTTTGAGGTTTGTGAAGATTCCAGTCCATAATCAGCTGGCTAAAAAACAGTATAACACAGCAGAGGGGTAATAGTTCATGGCAGCAAAAGACAGTAGAAGTAACAAGAACCGAAGGGGCAAAAGGGAAGAGCAAGCGTTTTTCCTTTCTTTATATTGAATGTAGGCTAACCATCCCTGGGCGGGTGCAGCATTCATTCCAACAATCAGAGCACTAGACAATGTACCAGGCACAAACTAGATTACAGTGCCTCACAAAAGCCTGCCCCGCTCCATGACTGCAGTTTATTTGGAAAGACAATGAGATACAAATCACAATACCATTACTCTTCAAAATTTTAATGAAATTTAAAGAGAATAAATGCTCCCAAAATCATTTCTGCTTGTAAGCATTATCCTGATGTTAAAAACAGAGAAAGGTGCAACTAAAAGTTTGAACTACAGCTCAATTTCCCTAATAAGAACAAATCCAAAAATCCTCAATAAAATATTGACAAGAAGAATTCAGTAAATCATTAATAAAATGTATACATCATTACAAAGTAAGATTCATCCCAGTGATGCACAGATGGTTTAATATATACAAATAAATAAATGTTCTAATACATATTGATTGAAGAAAGTACTATGAAATGAAATGATCTCTTGTTCTTGGGTAAGAAGAATAATTTCCATCACTTTTATGAAAATAGCACCTAATAAATAATCATTATTTGCAGATGACATGATCTTCCACTTGAAAGACCCAGAAAACTCCGCCAAGGAACTCCTCGAATTAATAAACAAATTGACTAGCATAGCAGGTTACTAAGTCAATACCATAAAGTAAAAGGCATTCCTCTACACACATAACAAATACAGTGAAACAGAAATTAAAGAAAAAATATCTGTTAAAACAGCACTGTGAAAAATGAAATACTCAGGAATTAATCTATCTAAAGAAGTAAAAGATTTTTTCAAGGCAAATTACACTACTCTGAAAAAAAAGATCAAAGAGGATTTCAGAACATGGAAAGATATACCTTGTTCCTGAAGAGGAAGAACTAACGTTTTGAAAATGGCCTTACTCCCAAAACTGTTATACAGATCGGATATAATTCCTATCCATGTATTGGAAACATATCTCACAGATCTAAAAAAAAATCATTCCTAAAATTTATTTGGAACCTGAAAAGACCTAGGAAAGGCAATCCTGGATGAGAAAGGCAAGACAAGAGGCTTTACAATCTTTTATGGTTTATGTCTAATCGTCCCCCGAAAGCATCATGTAGTCATTGGAAGGGGACTTCTATAGATTGAGACTTGACTCATGAGTCCCTGGGATTATGTGTTTTAGTACTGATGGGATTATCAGTCTGAGTAGGGCTGGGACTATGGATGTGGCTTAGATGGATATCCTAAGGCAGAGAGCCTGAATGTAATATAAAGAAAAGACAGAAAGACAGACAAGAGCTCTTGCTCTGCTGCTGTGTTTGGTTGGCTACCTCTGTCATTATTTTGCTGCTGTTCCACCACCATGAAGTGGATGCTCTCTGCCCTGCTTGGGCCAGCTGAATATGAACTGAAACCTCAAGTAACTGTGAGCTAAATAAACCTTTCCTTCCTTCATTTTGAATGTCAGGTATTTGTCCCAGCAACAAGTGAAGAGTAACTAAGACAGAATTCATAACTTAAAACTATACTACAAAGCTACTGTGATAAAATGAGCATGGTATTAGCCAAAACATAGGCCTGAGGATCAATGGAATAGCTTAGAGTTGCAGGTACAACTATAAGCACTCATCCTACTTATCTTTAAGAAAGGGACCAAACGTATTCACTGAAAGAAAAGTAGCCTCCTTAACAGATGGTGCAATAAAATATGGTTGTCTACATATCAAAAACTAAAACTAGACCCAGGTCTATCAACATATACTAAACTAAACTCAAATTAAACATTACAACAGAATTGCTAAATCCACTGAAAGGGAAAGTAGGTAGAAACATTGAAAATAAAAGGTTAGGCAAACATTTCATTAACAAAAATCAAACCGCACAGGAAATGCTTGAAAGAATCAACAACTAGGACCTCCTCTTACTGAGAAGTTTGTACATACAAAAGAAATTGCCAACTGAGTGAGAAGACAACCCACAAATTTGGAAAAAAAATCCTACTTAATAATCACTTAGACAAAGGTCTTCTATCTAGTATATATAAGCAACTAAAAAACATTAGGGCCCCATAATTTAAGGATCCCATACAAAAATGGTCATCTGAGATTAATGTACACTTCTCAGAGGAAGAACTACAAGGGGCAAGTAAATACATGAAAAAATGCTCCGCACTACTAGTATTCAAGAAACGAAAATTAGAACAATGTTGAGATGCCCTCTCACCCCATAAATAAATGACTATTGTAAAGAAATCAACCAACCAATGTTGGAGAGGCTGCATGGAAAAAGAAACCCTTCTCCACCGCTGGTGGAAATGTAGACTGGTGTAACCATAATGGAAATCAATGTGGAGGTGACTTTAAAATCTAGGACTGGAAATCCCATTCAGTCCAGCTATTCCCACTCAGGGAATTTTTTCAAAAGAATTGAAAAGATCAGATAATAGTGATATATGTGTGCCTACATTTATAACAGCAGAATTTGTCATAGCCAAATCTTGGAAGCATCCAAAATGCCCATCACCTGAGGAGTGCTTGAAAAGCATGTGACATTTTTATACAACAGAGTATTAATAAGATGCAAAGAAAAATATGCTGGAAGCCTTTGTAGGTAAGCGCATATAACTTGAGGCTGTACTCATAAGTGAAATAAAACAGTCCTACATGTGTAAATATAGTACTGTGTCCCTAGTGTAGAAACTCAAAAGAAAAAATCAAAACTGAAAGGTTCAACAGACACAGTTAACTGAAAAGACATGGAACTTTAGGATTTAACAACAAAGAGAGAGAAAGGAGAAAAACAATGTAATAAGGTAGGCATAAAACCATACATATATATATATGTATATATATATAAGAAGGAAAAGGCAATAGTCCTAAGAATTTCCATCAGGTTTTTAAAAATAGCAGTTAATGAGTAGAATTCTCACTGAGACTAACTCTATATGTTGATATCTGTGAACTAAGCAATGACATTGAGGACAGCAATGTACAATACTAAAATCCTGCTTAAAATGCCTCTCATCTTGGTCTTCTAAATGTGTACCATTTCTAATGTCAAATCCATTATTACTATACTCTTTTTAAAGTAATTTTAAAAAGAAAATAAAAGAAAATGAGAGATAAGGAAGGAAATCTTAGCACTTAATGTGCAGAATTTTCACTTTGACTAACTCTGTATGCTGATACCTGCATTTAAGCAACTACATCAAGGACAGCAATGTGTACTACAAAAGCCATGTTTGAGTGCCTGTCATCTTGATCTTCTAGTTGTGTACCATGTCTAATGTCAATTATTACTATACTCTCTTTAAAATAAATTTGAAAAGGTGAGAGAAGAAAAAGAAAACAGACAAACATAAAAATTTAAGTTTCTTGCAAGCAAATGGTAATATGTAACAATATTTCTAGTAATGAGTTACACACTATATCTAGTAATATATATATATATATATATATATATATATAATAAATATATCTAGTAATGTGAGCAACAGATTTGATGATAAGAATAGATAATATATCAACCACTGTTAATCAGCTATTGCTTTCAAAATCTGTAACATGGGTATAGTTGTGTCACCCTGTTTCTGTGTTTGTTTCTGATTTTTGTTATTTTGTTTCTACTCTTCAAAACAAAATATATTAAATAAAAAATAAAAATGACTCAAAAAAGAATCAATATAGTAAAAATAGCCATACTTCCCAAATTTTTATACAGATTTAATGCAATCCAAACCAAAATACCAGTATCCTTAATAGAATTTTAGAAAATTATCCTGAAATTCATTTTGAATCAGAAGAGACTAAGACTACAAAAAATAATTCTGAGCAACAAAGGCAAATCTGGTGGCATTAAAGTTCATGAACTGAAATTATTCTACAGAGATGCCCCAAATAATAAAAAAAAAAAAAAAAACCAACATGGCACTGACAAATAAATAGATGCACAAATCAATGAAATAAAACGTAGAAGCAGACACAACCAAACACATTCAGCTGTTTATCTTTGTCTAAATAGCTAAAGATATTTACTTGAAGAAACACAGCCTCCTTAATAAATAATGCTGTTAAACTGGCTTTCACTGTTCCAAAACTTAATCCTAGAATCATATCTTGTGGAGGACAACAAGTAGAGCACTCCTCCAAAGCAGAATATTTGGCTCTATTTTGTCTAAATCTGGCTCTGCTTCCATGTGTTGACATAGGCAGAGCTGGCTAGGATATTTTTTAACTTCTTCAAAAAGGTGAACAGGTCTAGCTGAGGTGCTAGTGTGTAGTATTTAAAACAATGTGACAGATCAGAGATACCCTACCTATTGCTCCCAATTAGGACCTAGCATGAGTGCTAGCTGATGGGGATCACTGTCAGCTGGGGTTGCACATCAACAAGCAGGTGATGATATCTCAGGGTGTGCAGATTATGCATCATAGTCAAAGCAATGACCCATAAACTATAGATATTTACTCAATCTGTGTCATGCAGATTCTCTCTCTTTTTTTCTCTCTGTCTCTCTCTCCTCTGCCCCTTCCCTCCAATAGTGCAGAGGCATGAGAATGAGCAACGGCTTCTACCTAGCTAAGCTCATAGCACTCATGTACTTCCTCCTTTTATCTCAGTCAACTCATCCTTGAACCACTCTGCTCTTCATGAATTAATAAAACCTATGTTTGGCCCTGGGTCAAGGCCTTTGTTCTGGATAGTCGCTCTTGTAGCTGGACCTACTTAGGCCCCCTTGTCCCCCACAACTAGGAATATGCTTTAGCATCTTTGTTCTGATCACAGGCTTCACTGAAAATTATATGTTGGAATTAACATATTGTAATTCCAAAAACTTTTCCTTGAAATTGTAAATGTAAACTCCACCAGACCATGATGAGGCAAGTAAGCTGAGAATTCAGTAATATCTCTCACCATGCATTAATCAAAAATAAAAATTGATCAAAGATCTGAATACTGAAACACAAACACTTAATCTACTGGAAAATAAAATAGAATTCTTGAGACCATAGGGATAGGCAAAGAGTTTATGAACAAAACCTCAATTGCCATAGGAAATAATACAAACTGTCAACAACTAGGATCACATCCAAATACTTTTGTACAGGATAAGAAACTTCCAACAGAGTGAAGATAAAACCTATAGAATGGGACACTTTTTGCCAGATTTTCGACAGAAGACTGTTATCTAAATACATATATATATATATATATATATATATATATATATATATATATATATGATGAACTCTCAAAAATTCAAATGCATCATATTTAAGGATCCCATGCAAAAATGGACATCTGAAATTAATAGATATTTTTATATGAAGAATTATTAATGCCAAATAAATACATGAGAAAATATTCAACATCACTGGTTCTTCATGACACTCATTAAAAAACACTGAGACTCCATCTCACCCCAGAAAGAATGGCTATCATCAAGAAAGTAACCAATAACAAATCCTGGTGAGACTATGAGAAATAAATGAAACCTACTCCACTGTCAGTGAGACTGTATAATGGTGTAACGACTGTGGAAATCAGTGTAGTTATTGCTCAAAAACCTAGAGCTAGAGGTTCCATTGGACTGTGTAATTTCCCTTCTTTGGTATCTTCCCACAGGACTTAAAACCATTCTGTACCCATATACACACATATGTTTATTTCAGCACATATTATAGTAACTAAGATTTGTAAACAGTCTAAATGCTTATTCATTGATGAATGCATTTTGAAATATCTCATATATATATATATATATATATATATATATATATATATATATGTATATACTACCATGCTATAAAGAAGGACAAATTTGAGACATTTTTAGGCAAACCAATGCACCTTGAAGCTATGTTCTTAAGCGAAATTAATTGAACACAAGTTTAAATATCACATTGTTTCTCTGATGTGAAAAGTGGAAAGCCAAAATAAGCACCAAATTTTGTAGCATATGTTTTGAAACAGAAAATATTCAGTTGGTGAGGGGATCAAGGGAGGCAGGAGAGAGAAAGGAAGGAAGGATAAAATTAGAATAGAGGAAACCTTGAAAACAAAAATTTGACAAATTAGGAGAGAAAGTGGGGCTGAAGGCAAGAAAGAGGATTGGGAGGAAAGACAATCAAGATGCAACACATGCAGGTACAAATTCCCTATGTTGAATGTGATCATTCTGTATAATTTTCAGAAATGTATGCTGAAACCTCCACAACCATAAGTAAAAATCCAACTTTTAGCATCATAAACTAATCATTTCAGATATTTTGGTATAGTAACAGAAAACTAAATCCAAGAATAGGAACTTTTACAACATAAACAATTCAATTTTTTCTACTACATTTCACCTCTTGATGTTTAGCTTTGTTATGTTACTCAATTTGGCTGTGACAAAATACCCTGAATAAGATATCTTTTTTTTTTTTTTGTCTTTTTGAGACAGGGTCTTGCTATGCAGTTGAGGTTGACCTTGAGCTCACTTTTGTAGCCCAGGCTGGTCTCGAACTCGCACCAATCCTCCTGTCTCAGCCTCCCAAGTGCTGGGATTACAGGCGTGAGCCACCACGCCCGGCTTGAATAAGATATCTTAAATGAGGATAATTTTATTGTAGTTCCCAATTTCAGAGATAGCAGCCCATGATCAACTACTTCCATTACTATGGACCAGAGACACAGCAAAATATCATGGTGATGGAAACATGTGGAGGAAGAGTCTGCTTACCTAATGATGACCAAGAAACTAAAAGAAGAAGAGAGAAAATGAAGGGATCTGGGAAAACATATATACTTTGAGTACATGCCTCAAATGACCTATTTCCTTCAAATAAGGCTCACATCCTATAATACCCACCAACTCCCAAAAGCTCATTAAATTATAAACTCATTAAGGGGTTCAATCATTGATGAAATCAGTAGTCAGCATCCTATCACTTCCCGCCAAAATCCTACTCCATAATGCTTCATTGGGAATGGAGCTTTCAGCTTAAGAACTTTTGGAGAGTAATATTTGATGCAAATTTTGACATTTGTGCATTAGTAATAATCTTCCTTTATGAATTTTGCATAATATAAGAAAAACAATATTTTTAAAATGCTATATGGCATATGAGACGTTTTCTGTGTCAAATATCATAAATTATATATATAGGTATTACGAAATTTGGAATAAATTAAGAAATGCTCATTACAAGCAAAAATGTGTTGGCACATACCTGTAATTCCAACTACTTAGAAAGCTGATAAAGTCTGGCAAAAAGACTCTGAGGAAAGAAAAGTTTAGAGGTATAATTCAGTATTATACTGATCATGAATTCAATCTCCAGTACCAAAAAAAGAAAAAAGTAAAAGATATGCTCATTACAATCAGTAAATTTTACCATTTTCATCATATTGTGTGATCATATAATTATAAAAATTAGCATGTGCTTTATTCATTTGGAATTTATAAATATTCATGTAAATCAGAAACTCACAGAATTAGTACCACATCAAAACCGAGTTTTAATGTGAAGATGAACTAAACTGTTGCTCTATATACCATATTTATCAAAGTATTTTATTTATATTTTAAAGATGTATTCATACATTTATAACACTTTTTCAGCCCTGAAAATAACTGAAATGACTATATACGTATTAAAAATTATTTGCTTCATTATATATTATTCTTTGAAAAAAATGGGTTAGAAAGATAATAAAGGTTTTTAATCCATTGAAAAAATAGCTAATTTGACATTATAATTATATTTGTTTATTTACAGAGTCATAAATATGGGTCTATGTTTTATATTTTATTATAAAACATTTTGCTTTGCAAACAAGTCACTGAAGAAGCTTAAAAGTATTAGTTTTCTCAGATATCTCTTTCACTTGATTAAAATGATTTTAAAACCTGCCTTACTGGCTTTGAAAGCATTTTAATTTCCATTTTCTATATTTTCTAAATAATGGTATAGGCTAAGTTTTTCTTATCTGAAATGGCTACAACCAAAATTATTTCAAATTTCAGTATTTGTATATGCATAATGGTATAGTTTATTGATGAAACTTCAGTCTAAAAGGTAAACACCAGGGCCAGTGAGATAGCTCAGCCGTCTAAAGTGCCTGCTTAGGCAAGCTTAGGGAACCACAAGGACTGCAGCTCGATCCCTGGCACCACATGCTGTACCAACCCCGCCCTCAGGGCAGGCTGAGCCAGCCATAATATAAATAAATAAATAAATAAATAAATAGGGCCGGGCGGGATGGCTCAGTGGTCTAAAGCGCCTGTTTGGGAAAGCTTGGGCGGCTTCAGGGACCGCAGTTCGATCCCCGGCACCACATGCTGTGCCAGCCCTGCCCTCAGGGCGGGCTGAGCCGGCCATGAAAATGAGTGAATAAACAAACAAAGGTTCTGAAACAATAAATAAATAAATAAATAAAATTTAAAAAAATTAAAAAATAAATAAATAAATAAATAAATAAATAAATAAATACCAAAATCTAAACATTAAATTAATCTATATTTTATACACTTTGTAGTTTAAAAATAATTTATTTAGCTTTTGAGTAGGCAGGTAATTAGGGGAAGGTCCTGAGATACAGCTGGTTGATCATCCAAATTGATGTAAGAATTAAAATAAGAATAGAGATTGAGTTCCAACTGATCATTATAAATCCACAGAGCCACCTGTGATAAGTGGCGACAATTCCCTTAACCTAAGAAACTCTGGATTTAGCAGGCACATGCCAACTCATTCTAGACCCCTATTGTAAATCTAGGAGCAATTTTCATCCCCTTATTTCCAATAAAACTCCCTTAAATTCCTCCTTATGTGTAAAATGATATTTTCGAATGTCATGTGACAACAAACTCAAATTTGTGCTGTTTGTATAGAATTAACTGCTTCAATAATCTGAATCTAATTTCATACAATATTTGGGGGTGTACCTGTATTTTGACTGTAACCTATGGGAAAAAAAAACCATGATGTAGAATGACAAAATAGTGCAAATAATATAAAGGAGATATTAAACCTTTCAACCTGCTAGATTTCTAATGCACCAAGTCTGTTTCCCACAAAATCAAAACTGAATTCATTTTTGAAACAATAGAAATTGGGGCTGGCGAGATAGCTCAGCAGTCTAAAGCACCTGCTTAGGTAAGCTTAGGCCACCAAGAGACCAGGGCTGGATCTCCAGCACCACATTCTGTACCAGTCCCGCCCCCAGGGCAGGCTAAGCCAGCCATAATATAAAAAAAGAAACAAAAAAATGAAACAATAAAAGTTAAGAGTAGAACATATTTATTGAAGATAGATTCTGTCTATCTAGAAGCAGGCCCAGAAAGTGCAATTACCATGAGCCCACTTCTCAAAAGAAGATTTATAAAGCAAATTTATGAGGTAAGTATGAAATATATGTAAGGAGTACCAAAACAATGATAAACCTATAAGAGTACAATATAGTCACTTCAGTAACATTGATCCAGTGGGGAAACTAGTCATATGATAAGTGTGCAGCAAACAACAAGAACGTTTTCTGGAAGCATTAGGTCAAAATCTTGGTTCCCCACTGAGGTGACTGATACCTATTCAGACTAATGACTATTTTTACCTCTTTGGAAGTAGGTGTAGTTCCTTCATCTTTGTCTTGCCACCTGCCTTTCAACTAATGTGCCTCTATCCACAGTTGTAATGTGTTTTCACCTGCACTGACTCCTTAAGGGGCCTATTTGGAGGGGCTGATGAGTTGCCTGATCTGTGTAGAGAGGGGTGCAATGAGATACAAAGAAAGAAACAGACAGACTTTCAATGTACAAGGGTTGATAAAAAGGCAATGCCTTAGGGATAAAGACAAAGCCACTGCAAGCTAGTCACTGCTTATGGGCACATGCAGTAATTGGGGAGTGTTGGATAACTCAGAGTACAGCAGTGACATGATGGTGATGAAGATCTTATGGCGATGAGGATAACAAGTTGGTGAGGGTGGTGGGATGAGATATCGAGTTAATAAACTATCCTTTCCTCCAAATGCAACTGTCTCTTATTGCTATTCAGTTAATAAGGGAGCAGGATATCTTCAGCTGATATACTTTTGTGTTGGAGAGTCACAGCATCACAAAACCATTGAAGCCTCAACTGTGAGTAGAGACGTACATAGTTGTACCACATAGCAGAGCCAGCTTGCATGGCAAGATACTGTACTTCAGATGATCCCTAACTACAATTTAATTATGAAATGATTGTTCCCCAAAACTTATGTATAATAGCTTATGATAGATCCACTTCTTTTTTTATTTGCTTATAGAGGTTGAATCATTGTGACCTATGGTTGCAATGTATTCAGAGTATTTGGTTGGAGCTCATTTGTGGCAGACTAAAAAGAGACCAAGAAAACATAATCCAATTAATATTAGCACGGTAATGTAAACTAGAAAAGAGTTTTGAGATAATTAAAGGGATTAGGCCAATGAATTATATCAGAAAGTTAATCCCAGTTTTATATCTGGTCATCATTCATACATAGATAAAACATTTTGGGGGAAGGCAACAAGGTTCCTAGCTAAACTTTTGTGCATTCATTCTTGTCCACACTTTTTAACATGCTTCCACAGATGACTAAATCAATTATAAGGTAAAAGAGAAACAAAAAAATGGGTGACTTTACAGTTATTGGATCTTGTTGGAACTTTAAGCTTTCAATCTGATCTCCCATCCAGAGAACAGTAGTCTCAAAAACACTTATTTGGGACTGGAGCTTGTCATGTGTACCATGATTTTTCCAGGCCTCATTAGCAAAAGTGTTCCAATTATCTATGAAGGAAGCTGTTTAAACAGTGCACCAAGGAACAAGAGAGAACAGCTACATATGAAATCGAAAATGCCAAAGTGACTGTGCCAATAATAATCAGTTCCAGAAATTCTCTTTGTCCCATGTGTGAGATGATCAATCATGACTTGTAACAAATGTACATAGACATAGATGATCATGGTTCAGTTAAATTAACAGAGCGTCATACTCCTGGCATATGCCCTATTAGCATTAATTTTATTTTGCACAGATCCAAAACTATTAGTATTTCATTATGTAATCCCATGTATGAAAGCATATGGGCTATAAATGCATAAGGAAGGAACAAAAAGCCCAATAATATGGTATTGACAATATAATATTGCCAAAGTCTGATTTTTTATTCAATTTGATTTATTTTAAAATTTATTGCCAGGCGTGGTGGCGCACGCCTGTAATCCCAGCACTTGGGAGGCTGAGGCAGGAGGATCGTTGTGAGTTCGAGACCAGCCTGGGCTACAAAAGTGAGCTCAAAGCCAGCCTGAACTGCACAGTGAGATCCTGTCTCAAAAAAAAAAAAAAGAAAAGAAAAAAATGTATTATTATTATCATTATTGTTATTATTAGGGGTTCAGCCTGCCCTGGGGATGGAGCTGGGGCAACATGTGGGGCCGAGTATCGAACCATGGTCCTGACAGTTGCCTAGGCTTTCCTAAGCAGGCGCTTTCGACCACTGAACCATCTCACAGGCCTTAAGTTTTATTTATTTCAATAACAAAGAAATATCAGTGATACAGTTCCAAAACAGTTTAGTAAGACAGCCACAATAATTAATACAATGCCTATTGTATTCATACTAGTTGTTCAGAGTACAAGATGTAGACATGGTAACATTTCTAAACACTATTCCTACGAATATTTCTTCTTGCTGAACTAACAGAAACTAGTTGTATGTAAAGTCCAATATTCCATAATATTAGTGGGTTATGAGCAGAGCTAGAAATGTCAGAAGCCATTGACTTGAAACTTTTATAGCTCAGCACATTAATATGGCTTTACTTTTAATTACACGTGGTTAAATTTTTCTGCTGCATGGTTAAGACTAAGTTAAAGCAAGACCTAAATAACAAAAAGAGTAACTTTTGTATTTGACAAGGTCAGTCAAATCCCCTGAGGATTTACCCTGAAACTGTGTACAGCATTTTATACAATTTTTATCACTCTCAGCCATCTGGAAGAGTCATAGCCATTGCTTGACCAGTTGTTTTCTGTGAAAGCGTGAGAGAATGTTTTCTGTGTAAATGACTCTCCTTAGGCACATTATGCATCATCAATCCCTTTCCTCTGTAGCACCATAATCACCTTGAACAGAAAATTTGGGACACCAGTGAGTTATAGAATACTACAGTACAAGTTCTCTTATATGCTGAATCCTGACTGACCTAGAGTGATAGGGCCAAAACATTGACTATCTTCATAGCCCGTCATTTTCTCTAAATTTTGGTCTGCACACTGAAGTTGTTAACCCTCCACAAGAGAAGCTTTGTAATTTTACTACCCTAAAAAATAGGCACTTGAGCTTAACATTACTGTCTTTCTAAAAATCAAACACTTTAGGCTTAATATGGAACTGGTCTTTTCCATCAATAAACCCCTATATAATGTGATAAAAAATTACACATTTGCACATGAAAATTTAAAAATCTAACAATATACAAAACTGTATCAAATCAATCAAATGACATTTTTCCTTGTCTCTTATTCTCTTTTATTAAAGCTTTTTTTGAACATTTACTTGAGAGAAGGTATAGTAATAATTGATATGACATTAGAAGCAGTATGCATCTAAAAGACTATGATGACAGGCATCCCATGCACAGTGTTAGTATTACACATTGTTGTCCTCAGTATAGTTGCTTACCTCACAGATATTAGCATATAGAATTTTTCAGGATGAGAATTCCAGCAACTGCTAGTTGCAAAAACTTGTTGGACATTCTAGGACCATTTTCTACATCATCCTGTGTATATAAGTGCATGTTTTTTTTTTCCCTGCCATGTTTTCTAACTTTACTGCCTGCAATCTTTTTGTTGTTTAATCCTTAAGTTCTTCATTTCCATTTAGTTGAGTTATCCCTTTCCGTTTTTATTTATTCTTTTGAATTCTTACACTAGGGAGACTATATAATATTTACATATATAGATCTGATTTATTTCACTTATGCATATATGTTCAAGATGCATCCACTTATATGTGAAGGCTTTGAACTTACCATTCTTTATAGATGAGTAATATTCCATTGTATATAAAAACCCCACATTTTTTTACCATTCTTAAGGTGATTAGCATTTTGGTTGTTTCCAAGAATTACCTATCACAAATTGTGCTGCTCTAAACATATTGAATGGGATGTCCAGTCCTAGTTTTCTAAGGAACATACAACTTATTTCCACAAGGGTTGCACCAGTCTGCATTCCCTCCAACAGTGGAGAAAGGTTCCTTTTTCCCCACATACTCTCATACACTTGCTATTGGTTGAATTCTTTATGATAGACATTATTTCTGGGGGGAGGTGGTATTTCAGTATTGTTTTAATTTGCATTTCATGGATGACAAATGACATGGAGCATTTTTTTCATGTATTTACTAGCTTCTAGCATTTCTTCCTCTGAAAAGTGTATTTTCATCTAAGATGCCCATTTCTGGACTGTGTATTTGAATGTTGGAGCCATAATATGTTTTAGTTATTTATAAATTCTAGATAGAAGACATTTGTATGAGTGATTATTGGTTAAGATTTTTTTCCCAATTTGTGGGTTGTATTTTAACTCTGTGATTTATTTTGCTTATCTTTTTTTTTTTTTTTTTTTTTTTTTTTTTTTTTTTTTTTTTTTTTTTTTTTTTTTTTTTTTTTTTTTTTTTTTTTTTTTTTTTTTTTTTTTTTTTTTTTTTTTTTTTTTTTTTTTTTTTTTTTTTTTTTTTTTTTTTTTTTTTTTTTTTTTTTTTTTTTTTTTTTTTTTT
>PVJA010019454.1:0-18089 GCA_004027025.1 Myocastor coypus | reverse complement strand
TACTTTCTCTTCCAGGTGATTTAGCGTTTATGTTTAAATATTTAGATATTTAATTCATTTTTACTTTAGTGCATGGTGATACATGTAGGTCAAGTTTTACTTTTCGACTTTTAGAGAGCACCATCTGTTAAAGAGGCTACCTTTCTTCCAGTTCATGTTTGGCTCCTGTTTTGAAGCTAAGCTGGCAAGTGTGTTTTTATTTGATTCTGCATCTTCTAATCTTTTTCATTGATTCTCATGTTTATTTATTTGTTTGTTTGTGTATTTATTTATTTGTTTGTTTATTGCCAGTACTGTGATGATTTTATTTCTGCAGCTTTCTATTATAAGTTTAGGTCACAAGTTGTAATGCATCACTTTTGTTTGCTGCCCAAGATTCTAGGTCTTTTCTGGTTCCAAATAAATTTTATAAATGACTTCTCCAGGTCTGTGTCGTATGTTGATGGTATTTTGATAGGGATTGCATTAAATATGTATAACAATATTGTGTGTACGGCCATCTTAACGACGTTGATTCTTCCTATCCAGGAGTAGAGAATATATTTCTATTTTCTGAAATAATCTGCAATCTTTTTTTAAAGAGTACTGTAGTTTTCATTGAAAAGATCTTTTACTTCTTTAGTTAGATTAAATCCTAACTATTTTACTTTCCATGCTGCTATTGTAAAAGGAGTTGTTTCCCTAATTTCCCTCTCAGAGTGTTTGTTATCTGTGTAGAGGAATGCTATTGATTTTGGGTATTGACTTTGTACCCTGCTATGCTACTGAACTTGCGTATTATTTTGAGTAACACCTTGGTGGAGTTTTTTGAGTCTTCCACATAGAGTATCAGGTCAGTGCCAAATAATGATACTTTAAGTTCTTTTTATCTATTCTTATTCCTTTTATTTCTCTCTCTTGTCTAATGCCTTTAGCTAATGATTCCAGAACTATATTGAATAGGATTGGCGATATAGGAAATCCTTGTCTTGTACCAGATCTGAGAGTAAAAGATTTCAGTTTTTCCCTACTTAGAATTGTGTTAGTCATTGGTGTGTCAAACATGGCTTTTATCAGTTTGAGTTAGAGACAATCTACTCCAATTTGCTGTGGGACTTTCAATATGAATGATTGTTGGACTTTGTCAAAAGCCTTTTCTGCATCAATTGAGATGATTTATGTGGTTTTTGGATTTGGTTCTATTGAAATAGTGTATTACATTTATAGACTTGCATATGTTGAAACATCCTTGCATTCCTGGGATGAACTCTCCCTGATCTTGGTGTATAATCTTCTTAATGCTTTGCTGTATTCTATTTGCTAGGATATCACTGAGGCTTTTTGCATCTATATTCATGAGAGAAATTGTCCTATAGTTTCTATTTTAGTTGCATCTTTATCTGGTTTTGGTATCAGCATAACACTGCTTCTAGTAATGATTGTGTATTATTGCCTTTTCAATGTCATTGAACAGTTTGAGCAGTATTAGGATTATATCTTCTGTAAATTTCTTGTAGAATACAGTAGTGATTCCATCAGGTCCTGGACTTTTATTTGTCAGTAGGTTTTATATTCCTGTTTGTATTTCATTGGCTTTTATTGAGTTATTGAGAGTACTTACATATTCTTGATTCAGTTATGGTAAACTGTACCTTTCTACGAGTATGTCCATTTCATCTGTGTCTTCCATTCTGTGAGAGTAAAGATTCCCAAAGCATCTGTTAATGACCTTCTGAAGCTCCACTTGGTCTGTCGTAAATTTGCCATTGTCATTCCTTGTTTCTTGAATTTCACTTTTGTGTTTCCTCTTTTTCATAAGATTTGCTAGGGGCTTATAAATTATATTTAATCCTTCAAAGAACTAGTCTCTTGATTCATTAATTCTTTATATTTTTTGTCTCGATTTAATTTATTTCTACTCTAATCTTTATAATTTCCTCCTGTCTTTGGGCTTTGGGTTTCGTTTGCTCTTCCTTTTCTATATGATTGAGTTGCAGCATAAGAGTATCTATTTGTTCCAATTCATGTATGGGTTCACAGCTGTAAATTTCCCTTTCAGAACTGCTTTCATTGCATCCCGTAAATTCTGGAAGGTTGGGTTTGTGTTATCGTTAAATTGTACATATTTTTTTAATTTCTTGTTTAATTTGATCTGTAATCCATTGTTTGCTGAGAAGGGTGTTGTTCAATTTCCAAGTATTTCTGGGGATTTTGTCATTTCTTTTGTCATTTATTTCCAGTTTCATTGCACTGTGGTCAGATAACATGCATGGGGTAACTTTTATTTTCTTGCATACACTTAAGCATGACCTGTGTTTTAGTATGTGGTTCAGTGAATAACTCTGGTTCAGTGAATAACTCTGTATATGTCCACTAAGTCCAGTTGTTCCAAGTTCTATTAAGTTCTGCTACTTCTGTGCTAATTTTTTGATTGCTTGACCTATCTTTTTTGGAAAAATGGGTGTTAATGTCTCCTTTTAAGATAGCATTATTGGATATTAGATTTTTCATGTCCATTGAGATATTTTCTTATATAGCTTGTTGCTCCCGTATTGGATGTGTGCATATTTATGATTGTTACCCCTTTGCCTTGAATTTTCCCCTAATCAATATGTAGTAGTCATCTTTATTTCATTTGGTCAATCTCAATTTGAAGTTCAGACTATCTGCAACCAGGATTGTTACCCCTGCTTTTTTCTGAGGTGCTGGGGCATGTAGTATTGTTTGCCATCATTTGACTTGCAGCCTATGAATTTCTTTATGAGTTAAATGTGCTCCTTTTGTGCAGCATAGTGTTGGAATTTGCTTCCTTATCTGCAGTGTCAGTCTATTTATTTTAATTGGAGAATTAAGCTCATTTACATTGATGGATATAACTGAAACATATTGATTTATGACTGACATGTTACTTACCTACTATTGTTTACCACTTTTTCTGCAGTGTTTAATTCATTTCCCTATTTGGTGTGATCTTTCTGTACTCATTTGTGGAGTTCAGGTCATTTTGGTTCTTCTCTAAAACATCTTTTTATAGTCTGTGTAGAGTTAGGTTTGGCATCATGAAATTCTTTACTTATTTTTTGCTGTGGAAGTAGTACACTTCTCTCTCATACCTGAAAGAGATTTTCATGGGGTATAGTAATCTGAGCTGCAATTTGTTTTCATGGCAGGCTTGATAGCCTATGTTCCATGCTCTTCTTGACTTCATGGTTTGTGAAGAGAAATCTCCCATTACTCTGATGGGTTTTCCTTTAAATGTGATCTGTTGCTTTTCTCTAGCAGTTTTTAGTATATTACTGTTCTTCTGGATTTCCTCAGTCTTGACTATTATATATCTGGGTGTGTGTCGCGTTGAGTTAATGTTATTTGGAGTTGTGTGTGCATTACTAGTGTCTCATGTAAAGGAACAACTTCAGAAAAGTATACACAGGTCAGAAATTCTTAGCAAAATGTTTTTTGGGCATACCGAAGTTTCTCATAATGTAAAAAACTGGAGAATGCATATTAAAACGTTCTATCCAACTTATTCCTTTAGTAGGAATAAACTTTCAGTCACATTGTAAATGTTAGTCCAGTTTAATTTATAACATATATATTACTGTCCTTTCTTCCCATAAAATTCCTCCATGGACTTCAATGTTAACGTCATCTGGTCCCAATTTTCCATATTTTTTCCTGACTGCCCCCTACATATCCACCATCACAGAGGGGCATCTTTATGAAACTCGTTCCACATAACATGAACCTGGCAGATCAAATATTCAGGTAGAAAGAAATCTGTTTCCTTTTGTTTTGTTTATTCTCCAGCCATCAGAATGGACTCTAGAGTTAATATAACGAAGTTTTCAATAGTAAGGGCCCACCAGGTCTGAGATGAGAGAGAATTATAATAATTAATTTGTATGGAAACTTTTGCACACACAGAGGAAGATGAATAAAATTAGATGAATTATTGACAATCATTTTTTTTCTTTCATGTCTATAGGGATAACTGGGCCTGGTATCAACTCCAGTCCAACTGGGGTGCCAATTTCATGATAAATTACAGGCAAGAACTCTATCAAAGTAACTGGTCTAAGCAACGGAGCACCAAGGATGAAAACACAATGTTCTATCCCTGTCTCTGCTCTTGTATATAGTTCACATGTTATAATAGCCACAACATCAGTTGTAACAGTTTCAGGAGTCTGTTCCAGATCCTGATATTCTACCATTATCTTGCTCAAATGTATTATTCTTTCCTGGCTCTTGTTTATAATTGGCTTGGCCTTGAACATTGTTTGGGGTGTTGTTGCTGGCTGATTCTTTAGACTCTTCCATATAAACATTGCCATGAGTGGTTTGGCTGGCAGGGGCATTGGACAGGTCCACCATGATGACTTCTGCCTTCCACAGTTGCACATTTCTGGGTGTCAGCCACACTGGTGATCTATCTCCCATTAAAAATATACCTTCATTCCCTGGTTATTAAAAATGAGGGCCCTTTTGTTTACTTGTCGGTGTACCTTTCCCATTCATAACTTGAGTATGTGCCATTTTACACTTAGGCCAAGACTTCCGGTGCACTTATTTCCTGTTCATGGTTTTAAAACATTTAAGGGGCAGATAGCAAATTCCAATGAATCCTGTATGTCTTAGTTACTTTTTACTCATTGCTGGGACAAATTCCTGACACTCAAAATGAAGGAAGGAAAGGTTTATTTAGCTCACAGTTACTGGAGGTTTCCGTCCATATTCAGCTGGCCCAAGGCTGACTGGACCAGGGCAGAGAGCAACCAGTTCGTGGTGATGGAACAGCAACAAAATGGTGGCAGAGGTAGCTAACCAAACAGGATAGCAGAGAGCAACAACTCTAGTCTGTATCTGTCACTCTTTATATTATGTTCAGGCTCTCCACCTTAGGATATCTGCCCTAGACCGCACCCATAATATCAGCCTTACTCAGACCAATAATCCCATCAGTACTAAAACATAATCCCAAGGATCATGAATCGAGTCTCAATCTATAGAAACCATGCCCCAAGATTGCATGAGGTTTTGGGGGACAACTAGACATTAATCATAACACTGTACAGCAAGTTGTATTTCCCTTTTCATTTATTTAATTGATTTTTGAGTGTCAAATGTGTTTTTTCTATTATACCTTGGCCTTGTGGATTACATGGAATACCTGTAGTGGCCTTAATATACCAGAGTTGAAAAAAAGCAGGATAATGCTTTGCTGTATAAAAAGGACCATTACCTGTTTTTATCGGTTTTGTCATTCTCATAGCATAAAAGAAGGAGACAATGTTATTTAACATGTCATATTTTTCCTCTAGAATTGAAAGTAGCAGGCATTAAATTGAAATAGGTATCAAAGGATACATGAACATATATATTGCAGGTGCCCAAAAGAAGGAATATGAGGGAGGGGAGATAGTTCGGTGGCATAAGCACCGGCCTGACAAGCACAAGGCTCTCAGTCCCATTACCAGTGCCAAGAAAGAAAGGGAATATAAATAACATCTATTTGCCAGTTTTATTTTGTCTGAAACTCCTGGAATTGCTACCTTCTGAGAGTACCTGGCAAGGGATTTTTTTTTTTTTTTTTTTTGTCTTTTTGAGACAGGGTCTCACTGTACAGTTCAGGCTGGCCTTGAACTCAGTTTTGTAGCTCAGTCTGGTCTTGAACTCTCACCGATCCTCCCGGCTCAGGCTCCTGAGTGCTGGGATTACAGGCGTGCGCCACCACACCCAGCTAAGGGATTTTTTTTGAGAGGAAGGGTAAGATAGAATCCTATTTCTAGCCGGCGAGTATAGCAATTGAAATTCATTTGTTAAAGTGCTACTCTTGGTAGTGATATTCATGTAATTCTGTAGCCAGATCAAAAGAGGACATAAAAGCCATTAATGAATCAGCCTGCTGAGTTCCATAGGCTAAAGGTCCAGTTAAATTATAATGAGACCTGACGTGTTCTATGATGAAGGGATCAGTATGGCTACAAATGATGTGCTGTAATTTTAAAACTAGATTAAGCAAAAGTGGGTCTAAAGTAGCATGCAAGGTGGCGCTCTCTAGCCTTTGAGTGAGAAGTAATGCCTAACTGGAGTCACTGGCAATATTCACAGTAATTTGTCACTTCATCCATAAAACAAACAAAATAGCAGTTATTTTTGATTGCTGTACTGAAAGGTTAGAGGTTAAAATGGCCCATTGACAATCTGGATTCCATATGGCTGCCTTTTCTTTAGAGTAACCATCTGTGAAAAAAGTAGGTTGTTAAAATCGGGCTCTAACTGAGTTATTCTGGGTGAAATGCAAGCGTGTTTAGGAAAGCACTGGAAAAGGTAACCATTAGGAAAGTGCTTATCAACCTATCTGATGAAGACTATGAAAGCCACTTGCCAATATATAATTTTTAATAATGTAGCATTTTGTATCAAATCAATGGACAAAAATGTTACAGAGATCAGTAGCGAAAAGCTGAATAAATCAGGTTCTTCCATTTAATATAACTTTATCCATTTGTTCACTATAAAATTGTAACTGATCAGTTGATTATGAAGATAAAGTCATTCTGTAGAGAAAAATTGTTTACAGAATTGACCCAAAAATTCTATAGAAGAATATGGAGTGGTGACTATTTTCAGGATAAGAGGATGTTGGATGTTAACACAATACCCCTGGTGTTGGTGACACAGTGATTCTACTAGCTATAACTACTCAAAGGCTTCCATACTCAAGGTGTATTGAGAGTTAATCTGAGTGTCACCTTGTAAGGTTCCATAAAAATGCTTTAATTCACAGTTGGCTGTGCCTAATTTAGCGCAAATCCAATTGATAACACTTAACAGTTTTTTTTTATTTTATTTTTATTTTATGTATTTATACAAGGTCTACAAGGTCTCATTATATGGTTCAGACTCATAGAGATTCTTCTGTTTTGGTACTATGAATTGAAATCAGGACCTTGTACTTGCCAGGCTGATACTGTGCCACAGAGCTACATCCCAAGCCCTACGCAACAGTTTTGAAATTCATTTAAGGTTAGCAATTGATCTTTTCTGATCTTGATGTTTTTAGGCTTAATGGTTCTTTCCCAATTAATAATGAGTAGATATCTAAATTTTGTCTGGAGTTATACATAAGGCAAACAACTTGGGACCCCTTATTGTTAGAGCAAATACGTCATTTATAGCAGACCTAGAGATGTCAGCTAGGATTATATGATACATGAAATATATCTCTGTAATTCTGCAATGCCTATCCTACAAAATACTGACAAAAAGTTGGATTGTTAAACATACATTTTGGCAAGATTTTCACTGCTATCTCCGATAGGTTCCTTGGAATTAATACTGGGCATTGAAAAAGCAAAGATTTGTCTATTTGATTGGTATAGTGGAATTGTAAAAGAACAGTCTTTAAGATCAAAAAAGATAAAGTACTAATCCTGAGAGACAGCAATAGGGAATGGGATCCCTGTCTTGAGAGCACCTGTTGCCTGTACATTTGCATTGACTTCTCTCTAGTCTTGAAGTAACTTCCATTTAGCAGACTTCTTTGGAATCACAAATATAGGAGTAGTCTAAAGACTCACAGCATGCTTTAAATTATCTAATGGAGCATTTTATTTTATGACCTTATATAACTGAATAAGTTTATCCCATTTAAGGTCCATTAATCAACTCAAATAGGATTTTTTTTTTGTTTCCATTATAAAGGTAATGCAGTTTTGGGGAGAAACATCAATGACTTCCACTAAGTAAGGGTTTGATACGTGATTGCAGAGTAGTCCAACTTAAAAAATATTAACAATAGCAATTGAGCAACATGTTGTTCAGGTGCAGTTGCTCAAATATCCATGGTCTTCATAAAAATTTAAATCTCATATAATTTTTATCAATTATATAGATCTTTCTTCATGTTATAATATTTGGATCCTTTTTCCATCTGATTTTTCTTCTTTATGATCTTCGTCCCCAATCCACTGTAGCAGTGGCACTTTGATTGCATGGTATTTAAGGGTCTTATACGAGATTTAATGACCCCCAAGAGGAGAATGTTTCTGGTGACATCAGCCATGAACTCCTACTCCTGTCATGAGATCTTTTTAAACTTTTGACAATCCTGTCCCAATTTTCTAAATCTAAGGTCTTTGCCTTTGCAAAGCAAGGTTTGAATTTAACAGCCTCATGCAGGGTTTTAGTTGGATAATGGTACCACCTCATGCGCCTCATTTTTGACCAGCATTCTCAAGAGTTGTATGTAATTATGCTACTGTATACATTGATTCTGCTCTTTTCCGAGCTACAGAAACTTTCCATGACAACAAGTCCTTTACCCTTCACTTTATATTTGGACATCTCTTTAACTTGTTCCATGGAGTCCTCTTGCTGCCTCACACATCATGCATGCTTTCATCCACTCAAGGGGCATCTTGCCTCATAGCTGTGGTATTTGATATGTTGTGTCAACTTGGCTGGATCAGGTCAGCAGTTCCACACCCTGGTCTGTGGGTAAACATGCCCTTTGGGGAGGGACTGCCTTAGGGCAGAGGGTCCCTCTAGTGTGAGCAGGGCCCTTTATATACTTAAAAGGTATATAAAGGTGTTGAGGAAGGCTTCTGCATGTCACCTCCCTGGAGGAATTTGATCACTGTAGTTGCACCACCTTAGAGGAACTCCAACCTGATCTTTGCAGTAGCTCCTGCCACCTCCTTGGAGGAGCTCTGGACATGGCAGTCAGTGTGGACGCAGACAGGTTTGATAGACACCAAAGCTGCTGTTCTTTCCTATGCTCTTTGCTGTTTTCTGCTTCCATGAGCTGCTGCCTCCTGCCTGGAGCCACTTGGCATGGGAGCCAGTCACATACAGACTGACACCTCCACAAAATATGAACTAAATAAACCTTTCCTTCCTTAATTTTGATTGTTGGGTATTTGTCCCAGCAACAAGTGAAATTTAACAGAGACATATGGCTTCAAGCACACATTGGGTACCAGTTATCAGGGGACAATTGGTTTTCTGACCTGCCTAAAAAGGAGTATGTGAGAAATAAAGGAAGAAGGTACCTAGGAGTCTGGAAGTTCAATGATTAACAATGAGTAAAAACAAAGACACTATGCCAGCGAGTATTTATTGGGTGCACAAAATAAGCCAAGGGAGTATTGGATGACTAAGAAGGTGGCTATAATCTCAAGCTGATGAAGAGCTTATGTTGATGAGCATCATTTTGGATGACTGAGTGGAAAGTTGTGATCATATGTTGATGGCGATCTTATGTTGGTGAGGATGGTGTTGTGAGATAGAAGATTATTAAGGAGTTTGTCCTTTCCGTTAGGTGAAACTATTTTTATTACTATTCATTTCTCAAGTAAGCAGAATGTCTTCAGCAGATGTAATCTTGCCCTGGAGCATCCCAGCATCAGGGGTTCTCTGAGACCTCAGCTGTGAGCAGAGACACATGGAGCTAAGTTTCCACATAACATAGCTAGCTCACATAGCAAAATGTCAGGCCTCTGATGAGACTTAACCACAATTTAATTGTGAAATGATTTTGCCCTAAAAATTATATATAATGGTTCTTGACAGGCCTAACCTTATCTGGCTGTCTATAATATTTTACTTTGTTTATCTGTCCATAACACTACCACCAAAATCAAGTGTAGAATTTTCCACTTAGGGATTTATTGCACTTCCAGAATATTTCACGTTTTAAATGTTTGAATTGGGAATAGTGGACTTATAATAGTATTTATTTCATATATTGACATACAATAATTAGTAAATGACTTGCCTATTATTTTTTATTACATAGCTTTATCAAAATTTGAATAATAGAGACCAGGCCTGTCAATACACAAAGCAATGAATTATTTTTACACTTATATGTACAATTTCTACTTAAATATCTTCTTACAGTTTGTAACTTCTCAGATTCATGACATTAATTATGACTCTGAGAAAACCTTGCTCATTAGGTATGAATACCAATATTTAACTCTAATACTATAGTTGACCAGCAAATGAAAAAAAATCCAAGAATTATAATTGAATTACTGATAATTAACACAGAAAAGGTTACCACTTGACAAATAATATTATTCTATTCTTTCAATAATAAAAGTGACGTACTAGAACATATTTTATCTATGTGATAGTATGTGATTATGTGTGTGTGTGTGTGTGTGTGTGTGTGTGTGTGTGTGTGTGTGTGTTACTAAGGACCTAACCTGGAGACTTCACACTCAGGTACATTTTCAGTGCTTTATATTCTTATTTTTAGTTTGAGACATGATTTGACTAAGCCACTAAATCACTGAGCTTGAGCTGGAACTTGGATCCATCCTGCCTCAGGCTTCCAGATTGATAGGTTAACAGATGTGGGCATTCTCTTATCAAAGATTAATTAAAATTTGTTTAAAAATTTATAACGTCAATGAGGTAAAATTTATAATTTAAAACTGCATATTGCACCAACAGTTGGAATGACAGAGTAAGAAAGAGACAGGAAGACGTGAAAAAACCTATTAAAACTAGTACCAGAACATCACAAGAAATGTAATCATCATATGCAGCAAACATGTACTAATAAAACTAAGAATAAATATATGCTTTCACAAAATTGTGAAAGATTTACCATTATTAAATTTAGAATAGTTTCATTACTCTACAAATAACTTATCCACATTAGCAGTCTCACATCATTCCTACCATCCCCAACCCTTTAGAAGCCACCAAATAATATTTTATTTCTATAAATAGACTATTCTTATTATTTCACATAAATGTAGTTAATTAATATATACTGTTTTGTGTCTCTTTTTACACTAAGCATACTCTTTTCCTGACTCATAACTCATACTATAGCATGAATTAAAAATTTATTATTTTGAATCAACAATAATTAGACACTATATTACTGAAACACTATATTACTATATTACTAAAACACATTTTAAAACATGTGTATTTTTATTTTTATTTGGCTATTAGGAATAATCCTGCTATGAACACTTGTATTCAAGCTTTGGTATATAACTCTGTTTTTGTTTCTTTTGGGGATAATATATAACCATTAGAGAAATTTCCAGACCATAAAGCAATTTTATGTTTAATTTTTAATACATCTCCCAAATGTCTTCCAAAATAGATTCTGCAGTTAACAATTCCTCCATCACAGAATAAATTTTACACTTTCTCCACTCCACCATCAATATTTGTATCGGTCTTTCCTTTTATTATAGTCACCCTTGTGGTATAAAGTGATATAACAAAGCGGTTTTATTTGCATATTGTTAATGCTTAATTACATTGAATATTGTTTCAAGGGCTTATTAACCAATTGCACATCATCTCTGAGGTAAAGTTTATTCAATTATGTTTCTCATTTTAAAATTAGGTTATCTGTCTATGTTGTTGATTTCTACATGTTATTGTGCATTTTGTATAGATTCTTTACTGGATACATAAATTCCTTGTTAAATGAATAAATTATATCCCTGTTTCTCATTTCTTAAATGAATTGGTCACTAAGGGAATAATTTTATGTAGTAGGTAAACTGTAATATTCAAAGAAAATAAATAGTAAAAGGAAACCCCAACTTGTTGACTATGACTTTATTTGCTAAATCTTACATGAAGAGTAGAATTATGCTATCATAGTCTAGAACATAAAACTCTGGCCCGTAGTGTGTAGTGAATACTGCAAAAATTATAATTCTGTATAAACAAAGCACTTTAAAACAAAAGACATTGTGATTCTGTTCACAAGATGTACAGAAATATACCAAATAATAGTTCATAAGTTGGAACAGTTCTTAAATAGGTATGTTTTTCAATAAGGAATATCTGTACATAGTTGACAAATATTTTATTTAATCTATAAATGATCTCTTCATTCTCAGTGGAGACCATTAAAAGACAAACTTTAAGAGCTTGAGAGATAGCTCTGTGGCACAAGTGCTTGCCTGGCAAGTGCAAGGTCATGAGTTTGAACCCTGGTCCTGAAAAAAAGAAAAAAAGAAAGAAAAGACAAACTTTTAAATCACAATAAAATTTATTTTTTAATTTTTATTTTTTGTTGTGTGTAGTCTCCTCAATAATTAATTTTAAAATATCAGATGTTTACTCAACTTCTTTTCTAATAGTTATGTCTTGAATTTTTACATTCACATATATAAATTTGTTTTAGCTTCTTTTCTTACTGCTAAGACACATGTCCATAGTTAGCTCACAGTTTGTAGTAGTCTCATTCCATAATCTGCTGGCTCCAAGGCAGAATGGCACATGGAAAATGGTTAATAGTTCATGGTGATGTAAGGCAGCAAAAGCAGCCAGAGAGTGAGGAGCAAGCTTCTTTTCCTCCTTATATTCCACACTACCTGCACTAGATTTTGGAGAGCACTTATAGCATCAATTCCACAACTACACAATGAACCACCTGTTATCCCATGACCAAATGAAAGTTTTGGAGGACAACCACATACTGATCATAACACTCTCTCCTTGGACCCCCAGACTCATGAGCATTTAGTCTATCTCCAAGAGTTGTCAAAATTCTAAGTTTCCTCTGAGCCCCTATACAAAGGAAAATGAAGTTATACACTCCCAACATTCAATGACACAGAGAAGCATTTCCACTACAAAAAATACAAAAGGATAGAAAGAGATGGGCCCAGTGCAATTCCAAATTCCAGCAGGGCAAACATTAAATACTACAGTTCCATGTGCAATATTGGAGGCAATCTATAGCAAGCTGTGAGCTCCTTGAGTGGGCTTGAGTGGCTTGTATGGCTCTGGCATTGTGGGACTTCTCATAGTAATGGCTCCAGCAACTTCTCTCATAGTCCTTCTTTGCTCCCATCTTGCAGCTTTCCTTAGGTGATCTATGTTCCTCATTTTCCCAAACTTTTGTGTTACCAAATTTAAACATTGTTCTCTCGGGACCATACTACCCTTTCTCTCAGAATTTCTCATGAAACCTATGAAGGAATATTCCTGACTCCACCTGTGGTACCAAATTAAGTTTTAGTTACTTTTTTCACTTCTAAAGCAAAAAACCAACATCCAAAGTTTAAAGTGGAAAGGTATATTTAGCTCACAGTTGATAGAGATTTTAGTCCACAACCTTCTGGATTCAATATACGGTAGTACATGTCAAAAGTGTAATAGTTTGTGATGACTGAAGAAAACAAAGGCAATAAGAGTCAAAACATCAAGCCTCCTTCCTCCTTTATATTGTACACAGGTTACTGGACCTAGGACAGGTGAGGCATGCACACCCGATTAGACAATGAACCAATCACAAACTGTAGATCCAGCCACCTCTGAAAAGCCCATCTTCCTTGAGAACATGAGGCTTTAGGGAGTACATTTGGTTACAAACCATCATAAAATAATGTTAGTTGCTTTTTCTATGGTGTGAAAAATGTCAAACATTTCTTTTTGATATCTAGTTTTCTTAGTACCATTTGTTAAAAAAATATTTTCCTTCTTTTCATATCAAGTTAATTCTGGTCTCATAGAATAAATTAAGAAAGATCTCCCATTAGCTGGAAGAATACGTAATTTCTTTGTATTCTTTCTGTAACATTTGTCTGAACTAGTCAATGCGGCCAGTTATGCATGATTTTCTTTGGGAGAAGTGTTTTGTGCTACTAATTAAATTTCTTCTTTTCTAATATGTCTGCTCAGATTTTTTTATGTCCTACTTAATCATTTTCTTCATCTTGGTAAATATCTTTCCATTTCATCAAGGTTATATTATTTTTTAGTTAACAGTTTTTCATGGTGTTCTCTTTCTATAATTTCTTTAATTTTTTAGGGGGTGTGATTACATTAGTTAGACGTTCCTATTATTTCAGTATTCTGAGCCATCTCTTATTTTAATGATTAACCAAAGAATTTAAAACTTTGATATTTTAAAGAATCAATTTTTTATTAATTTCTCTCTTGTTCTTATAAACTCTGTACTATCTATTTGAATTTTAACAAATTTCACTTCTTAACTTTGCTTGCTTTACATCTAGTATGTTCTTCCTAATTTTTCAGGTAATGTGTTTCTGAGTTTGTTGTGGTTTGTGTATAGGTGCCCCTCCCAAAAGCCTCATGAAATCATGGAGCAGCTTCTGGAATTTGTGATTTTTTATTGTGGGTGTGGATGCATTTCAATATAAGGAAGGAAGAGAAGTTAGCTGCTTGATCATTGCTACTCCTCCCTTCCTCCTGCCTTCACTCTTGATTTTGCTGTTTGCTGTGGCCAAGAAAGCTTGTTTTCTACAATGAGACACTCTGTCCTGGAGGCAGCTGAGTATGGACTGAAACTTCTAGTAACTGTGAGCTAAACAAAACTTTCCTTCCCTCATTTTCAGTGTCGGGTAATTGTCCCAGTAATGAGAGATTAATTGAGACAGACTTGAAACCACTTTTTCTTTTTAAAATGCAGGCATGTTGCACAGTTTTTCTTTTAAAAATGCTTGAAGATTCAGAAAAAAAAAAGAGCAGGAGAGGCCATAAAATAATTAAGTTGTACTATGTACCAACTCCCTATGATGACTGTAACTATTCTTTACTGTAAATATGTACTAATAAAAATTTTTAAATAAAATAATATAAACACAGTGCTTTAGTTGGGTGTAGAGTATTTTATTTCTCTAAATGTTTTGTCATTTCCTTTATGATTTTTTTGTTTTTTTCCACTGATCGTTTAGAAATGTTTCTACATTTTCACATATGTGTGAAATTCTCAATTGTGTATGCCTTCTTGATTTCTAAATTTTACTCTATTGTATCTAGAGATCACATTGTGCAGCATTCCAATACTTCTAAATATATTGAGAGCTCTCTTATGGCTTAGCACGAGTATTACTCTGAATAAAGCTATTAGTGATCTTCAGAAGAATACATATTTTCTGACTATGCATGTTAGATTTTGCAAATAAATTTGGTTTAGTTTATCCATTGTGTTGGTAAGGTTTAATTTTTTTGTTGCTCATCTGTCTAATTATAAAAAGAGATACTGAAATCTTCAGAAAATATTGGTTTTCTATTTTTTTCCTTTCAGATCAGTTCTTGTTTCATGTACTTTGGAGTGGTATATATTTGCAGTTGTTATGGCTTTCTGAAAAATTTACCCATTTATCATTATGAAATAAAAACAAGACTGTAGTGTAGCTTGTACTTAACATTTGCAAGATATAAGGCTTTATCCTTAGAACAAAAAAACAAGCAAATAAACTACCTTTCTCTCCAGAAATAGTTCTTTGTGTCAAAATCTACTTTTTTAAACAGTAATATAGTTAGTTCAGTTTTGATTGGTGTTTTCATGCTATATATTCTTTATCCGTTACAATGAGTTTGTTTCTACTTTTGAGCCAAATGTGTATTTCTGATAAAAGTATACTGTGGTTATTTACTATATTTTATCCATTTTTTCATTTCAACTCTGGAATATTTTTATGCTTATATTTAATGTAATTATTCATAAGGTAGCAAACATATCTACTTTTTTCATAGAGAGAATGTAGGATAATTCTCAGAATTAGCTCTGATTAAAATAAATTATAGACAAGTGTAACCTATTATTGAAAATTCCAGAGATGTGAAAATTTTGGAATTTCAAATTTATTTCTGCTCCCTGCAATGCTAGAATGCAAGTATCAAAGACTATTACGATTGCAAGGCTATCATTTTACAAGTTTTCCATGGTGTTAGGAGGTTCAGGATAATAATGAGATATAATGAAATAATGTAAAACTTTATATTCTTAGTGAAGATATAATTTTATTAAAGGTAAAATATTTGGAATGTTGTAACTTTTGGTTAATTTCAGGAATCAAAATAAAAAGTTGTTTTTGAGATGCTGGGCGTGGTGGCGCATGCCTGTAATCCCAGCACTCGGGAGGCTGAGGCAGGAGGTTTTGTGTGAGTTCGAGACCAGCCTGGGCTACAAAAGTGAGCTCAAGGCCAGCCTCAACTGCATAGTGAGACCTTGTCTCAAAAAGACAAAAAAAAAAAAAAAGTTGTTTTTGAACATTTTTCTGCTATTTTTTATTTACCTATTTTAATTTTTGAAAAGAATACAAATTAGAATAAGAAGAGAAAAAGTTGTACGAGGTACACAATTTTGCTTAACACAGTGATATCAATTTCACAAAAATTGTTATAACATATATTGATGTCTTCCAACCAGTTATTCATTCTACCAGACATACACATGTAAAACTGGAAGAAAGAAACACAATGGGAAAATGTGTAAGAAATTAAGAGAAAAATTACAAACAATTGAAAATATAGATAAAGCAAACAAGGCATTAATTGCCACAATCTATAGATGAACAGAAATGCACAGTACAATTCTCCAAACCATCCTACTTAAGATAAATAGGTAAAGATCTTTCCCAAAATCCTTACCTGCTCTGATTATTTTTGTTTTTAGATAGGGGATAAATTTTAGAAAGTTACTTTTTTTTAATAAACGAGAAAAGGACTTTGGTAGACCCTGGGCAGCCTGTAGGACTCCGGTATACTCTGACTTATTTTAGCCTCAGTATGGAGGCATGGAGCTTCTGCAGGTTCTAGACTATAATTTAAGAATTTAGGAGGACTCTCACTGGCCTGTGGGACACAACAGAGCTACAATCTGTGGTCCGAGCATGAGCAGGTGCTAAGCTTTCCTGGAGCAATTTAAGAATTTTGGGGCTCTGAGTGGCCTGACAGGCTCTGTCAGGGTAATTACTAGGAATTTCAAAATCATGAAAATGCAGGAGCAAAAATCAATGTCAATCGCCTGTCAGAGCTCAAACAAATCAAGGAAATGAAAATGTACAAGAATGTGGAAATCAGAAACCTGAAATCTCTGAGAAGATAGCAAATAAAGTCAAGAAACTATTCCATCTGGCTACAAAAAAATTACACCAGAAATACTACTTCAGGTCAAAAAGAAAGGACAACAATAACGAAAGGCTAACATAGCAGAAAAATGATAGAAAAACTAAATGACACAGGAAAAAAATTAAAATACATAAAACAGATTGAAACAGATATCTAGGAAATTAAAAACTCCATTGAAATCTGGCAAAACTGGTAGAATGAAACTGAACGTAGACTTTCACACCTAAAATATGGTGTTGCAGCTAATGAGTATGAAATAAAAGATCTCTTAAAACTAACAAAGAAACAGGAAAGTACAATTTAGCAGCTACAGGATGATGCAGAATAAATGACTTTATGTTGCACCACAAGCTCCTAGAAAAAGATGAACAAGTTAAGCCAAAAGCCCAAAGAAGGCAGGAAATTATACAGATTAGAGCAGAAATTAATGCATTGGACACAAAGAAAACAACACAGAGAATAAATTAATCAAAGGGTTGGTTCCTTGAAAGAATAGATAACCTTGATAAGCCCCTAACAAATCCAGAAAGTGAAAGTAAAAACCCAAACTCATGCAATAAAGAATGAAAAAGTTGAAATCACTAGAGACCCTAGAAAATTTCATAAGGCGGAAGGAAATTATAAAGATTGGAGCAGAAATCAGTTCAATTGAGACAAAGAAAAGAATACAAAGAATTAATGAATCCAAAAGCTGGTTCTTTGAAAGATTAAATAAGATTCATAAGCCCCTAGCTAACCTCATCAAAAAGAGGAAAGAAAGGACTCAAATTCAAGCAATAAGGAATGAAAAGGGTGAAATTACTACAGACCCAGCAGAGATACAGAGAATCATAAATAGTTACTTTGAGAATCTCTTCTCTCACAGAATTGAAGCCACAGATGAAATGAACAGATTCCTAGAAAAGTACAAATTACCAAAACTGAATCAAGAAGACATTAAAATTCTCAACAACCCAATAACAGCCAATGAAATACAAAATTTAATAAAAAGCCTACCGACAAAGAAAAGTCCGGGACCGGATGGATTCACCTGTGAATTCTACAAGAAATTTAGAGAAGACATAACCCCAATACTCCTCAAACTCTTCAATGAGATTGAAAAAGAAGCAATCCTTCCAAAATCATTCCTAGAGGCAAGTATCACACTGATACCAAAACCAGAAAGAGATGTAACTAAAAAAGAAAACTACAGACCAATCTCTCTCATGAACATTGATGCAAAAATTCTCAAT
>PVJA010019453.1:0-38370 GCA_004027025.1 Myocastor coypus | reverse complement strand
TTTGAGACAGGGTCTCGCTATGCAGTTGAGGCTGGTCCTGAGCTCACTTTTGTAGCCCAGGCTGGTCTCGAACTCGCACCAATCCTCCTGCCTCAGCCTCCCAGTGTGCTGGGATTACAGGCGTGAGCCACCACGCCCGGCCCAAGTGCTGGGATTACAGGCGTGTGCCACCACACCCGGCTCAACAATCAGCCTTTCTTACCAATCTGCTTATAGTGATAATGCTGCTGCCTTGGGGCCATACTTGGAGAACCACTGGTTTAGCTTGTCATTCTTGGACACATTTCTGAGGCCAACTTTCCTGATCCTCTACCCCCTGCATAGTGTTAAAGACTCGAGGGTGTGGGAGAGACAGAAATGTCTCTTGTTGGGGAAAGATCTCCAGTGCACCCCATATGGTGGGTGAGGGGTGCAGACCCTCATTAAAGCCAGAAGAAACAGAATGAATGCAGTGGGGGGAGAGGGTGAAAAAGCCGGAGAGGAGGGGTGCAGAACAGGCAAACGCCATGACCTTTTGCACCTTTGAGAGGAAAGGATGCTCTGCTGTGCTACATCCCAGAGGAGGGAAAGAACATTGTGGGGTGGGTTCAGAATTAGGGGACAGGCAGTGAAGTTTGTTTCGGATTTTTGGCTTTGTTTCTTTTTTTGGGTTGATGGCTGGGGGGGTAGTCAAACTCAAGACCTTGCACTTGCCAGGCAAGCACTTACTGCACTGAGCTATCTCCTCTGCCTGGTTTTGGTTTTCTAGAAGAATAGGACTCACTACATAGCCTCGACTGGCCTTGAACTCACAGCAGTTCCCTCTTCCTGAATGGTAGATGTGTACCCCTGAGCTCTGTTTATCAGCCCCAGCGTTGGAGTTCTGCTCGTTCCTCACCTGAGGCTCCCTTGCCTCAAGCTTGAAGTGACCAGTACTGAGCTCACCTCTTGGCCCTGGCCCAGAACCTCTTGCAGCCTCTTACACTTCATGACATCACCAGGAAGGAAATGGTCCTTCCCAGATCAGTAGCAAAAAAAAAAGAAGGCTTCATTAGCCTGGCGCTGAGGAGATGTAGACATCCAGGAAGAACAGCTTTAGGTCCTGGGGAGAGGAAGGGATAGTCTAATTAGGTGAATGAGGGAGTTGGGGCTCAGGGGGCTCCTTTCCTGGCTTAAGTGGGGAGCTCAGTGCATACTGTTATGTGTCTCCTTCAGACGGGCCATCTGCAGGCCCAGTAAGGCCTTATCTGCTCTGACCTTCCAGGCACTGACCTAAGTTGCTGCCCTGGGCTCTACTGTCTCTACCTGAGCCCAGGGGGATCTGCGGGGAAGTGGACATTAGTTTTGATACTGTGATAACTGTGCTGTGTTTTTCAGGCAGAAGATGGAAACATCGAATATAAAGTGAGTCTTAGGCTGGGGAGGAACAGGGGACTTACTATTTGGAGACAAAGCCCTGATCTTTGGGGCAGGACAGGTGGGGACCATGTGTGTTTGGAACACCTCTGATTTTCCCTTCTGTGATTCCCTGCCTGCTCTAAGCTGAAGCTAGTGAACCCATCCCAGTACCGCTTTGAGCACCTGGTGACACAGATGAAGTGGCGGCTCCAGGAGGGACGTGGGGAGGCCGTCTACCAGATCGGGGTGGAGGACAATGGGCTGCTGGTGGGGCTGGCTGAGGAGGAAATGCGGGCCTCCCTCAAGACCCTGCATCGGATGGCAGAGAAGTATGCCCACCCTTTCCTACCTAACTCGGGACCCACATGCTTCACCATGCAGGGCCTCTGGGCTGAATGGGGATTTCCTGTTGCTCTGTCCCTTAACACAGGGCCCAAGTATAGCTCCATGCCCCTTCTTGGACCTGGACACATTTGCTTGCTAGTTACAGTGTTTTAAGGAGCTGTGGATCAGAAACAGATTGCTCAGAGCTTGGTGGATAGCAGGGTCATATAGGAAGGTCCAGGGACCAGGCTGCAATAGGGGGAGTGCTGGGAACTATGGCAGCTATGACCTTGTTGTGACAGGGTTGGTGCAGATATTACTGTCCTCCGGGAGCGAGAAGTAGACTATGATAGTGACACCCCCCGGAAGATCACTGAGGTGCTAGTGCGGAAGGTCCCCGACAACCAGCAGGTGAGTGCTTGTCCTCCCTGCCCCCTAAGGTTACCCCTGATGGCAGGCTCATCCCTAGCTGGGGTCCTGGGGTGTCTACATTCTCTCTCGCTCCCACCCTTTTCTAAGAGTGGAGCCCAGAGAGCTCACCACTGCCATCCACCCACAGTTCTTAGACCTTCGAGTGGCTGTCCTGGGGAACGTGGACTCTGGGAAGTCGACCCTGCTGGGAGTCCTGACCCAGGGGGAGCTGGACAATGGGCGAGGCCGGGCCCGGCTCAACCTTTTCCGCCACCTGCATGAAATTCAATCTGGCCGAACCTCCAGCATCAGCTTCGAGATCCTGGGTTTTAACAGCAAAGGAGAGGTGCATCAGTGGGGTCTAGTGGGGCACATTCTGAGGAGACCAGGGTGGAGTGTACACAAAGCCCCGGGAACAAGGGCAAGCTCTTTCCCTCAGAATACAAATGGAGAGTCAGCTGAGCTCAACAGGAAAGCGGGGTGCAGGGCTGAGGCAGAGCCCCAGGGACTGATTTAGGTCCTGGCACATAAAAGGTTGGGGGCTCACAGGACACTGAGACCCTGGGCCCTGGGCCAGGTGGTGAATTACAGCGACTCACGGACGGCAGAAGAAATCTGTGAGAGCAGCTCCAAGATGATCACCTTCATTGACTTGGCCGGCCACCACAAATACCTGCATACCACCATCTTTGGCCTCACCTCTTACTGCCCTGACTGTGCCCTGCTCCTGGTCAGCGCCAACACTGGCATTGGTATGAAGTGTCAATGGGGACAGGGCTGAGGGCAGGTACCAACCATCCTTCCTTGGGGAGCCATACCAATGTGTCCCTCCTCCCTCTTCTCTCACTGTGCTCCCTCTGAGCAGCTGGTACCACAAGGGAGCATCTAGGGCTGGCACTAGCCCTGAAGGTGCCCTTCTTCATCGTGGTCAGCAAGGTGGACCTATGTGCCAAGACCACAGTGGAGAGGACAGTACGCCAGCTGGAGCGGGTCCTCAAGCAACCTGGCTGCCACAAAGTGCCCATGCTGGTCACCTCTGAGGATGATGCTGTCACTGCCGCCCAGCAGTTTGCTCAGTCACCCAAGTATGTATCTCTTACCCGGAAGCCCTAACCCACAGCAATGGCTGTCTGGGGCCTAGGAGCATAGGAACCCCTCTCGCGCTAGCCCAGCAATGGTCCATTTCTGTGGCCTTTCCAGCTCGGGATTATGGGAGTTCTTATGAAGGGTTAGGCCCTGTCCCAAGCCTATCTGGAGCTTTCCTGAAGCTGGGGGCCCTAGAGGTATTTGCTATTTCTCTTGGCTCCCTGAGAAAAGATCCTCTCTCTGTGTGAGCCCTAGGCCTTGGTTCCTGCCAGCCCTACTGGCCCCTTTTGTGCCTCCCTGTGCAGTGTCACCCCCATCTTCACACTGTCCAGCGTGTCTGGAGAAAGTCTAGACCTCCTCAAAGTCTTCTTGAACATCCTTCCTCCACTCACCAACAGCAAAGAGCAGGAAGAGCTCATGCAGCAGTTGACAGAATTCCAGGTAGAAGGCTGAGGGCAAGGAGAGCTGCTGGACCTGCCAACCCTACTGGACAGGACAGTGAAAGTTTTCTTGGTTTCAGGTGGATGAAATCTACACAGTACCAGAGGTTGGGACTGTGGTCGGAGGGACACTTTCCAGGTGAAGTAGCTTTTGCTACCTGCTCAGCCTCACATAACCCTGTATGCAGATATCCTGGCCCAGCGGAGCCCCTGGAACTAAACAGTTTACTGTAGGAATCCTTGCTTATAGATTAAGCTTTCACTATGAGGAAGAGCTGGAAGCTACCAGAAACAACTGGAAGCTAGTAACTTCCCACTGCCTCCCAGAACTCTCCAAGCCCCTCGGGGAGAAGCATGGGTCTTGGGCTGCAGGAAGAAACCTAGAAGGCATTCAGTTGACCTAGTGTCATGTGAGTGACTGAGAAAAGTACTCTGCCACAGCACAGGTCAAAACCCAAGAGGTCTACTTGCTCCCTTAGGGACCAGGTATTGGGTGTTAGCAGAGCTAGAGATGCTATGCTGGTGCAGTCTGTCAGTGCAGGCTCTTCTGGTGTCATCCTTCAAAGGAAATGCTAGACCAGGCCAGGCAGCCACCCCATATCCAAGTCTGAATTAGGACTCCTGTCCCCTCCTCGAAGAATTCACCCCTGGAAGGAAAAGTGTGCTTGGGGTGACCCTATTAAAGGAAGCAGCAGACCCAGGCTGACTCTATGCTCTGCCCTCTGGGCTGCAGCGGGATCTGCCGCGAGGGTGACCAGCTGGTGGTGGGCCCCACGGATGAAGGCCGCTTCCTAGAACTGAGGGTGTGCAGCATCCAGCGCAACCGCTCCGCCTGCCGTGTGCTACGGGCTGGGCAGGCCGCAACGCTGGCCCTTGGGGACTTTGACCGTGCCCTCCTTCGCAAGGTGAGGGGACCAGAGGGCAGGGAAATGCTGGGAGCTGGCTACTGACAAGGGCCACCCGTCTGAAGTGCTCAAAGCTACTCGGGGACCTTGGGCCCCAAACTCAGAAGCTTTAGGTTTAGTCACACAGACCTGTATGTGAAAATAGTACCCTCACGCAGCCCACATGGCTGTGTGAATCATTGCAATGCAAGCCAAATGCCTTGGCCTTAAAACCACAAAGATTTGGTGGGCAGAGGACATGGGAGGTAGGTGAGGATGTCCTAGAGAAGTCTGGAGCATTGTCTTTCAAGGTCTTTCAGTTGGGAGTCACAAAGGAGAAAGGTTTAGGGGCTGTAAGGGTATGAGGAGATGGGGAGAGAGGGTTTGACACCGGGTCTGCCCTTCCTGGGCCTGGGGGCCGTGACTTCCTAGGGCATGGTGATGGTGAGTCCCGAGATGAACCCCACCATCTGCTCAGTGTTCGAAGCAGAGATAGTCCTACTGTTCCATGCCACCACCTTCCGACGAGGATTCCAGGTGACAGTGCACGTGGGCAACGTACGTCAAACAGCTGTGGTGGAAAAGATCCATGCCAAGGTGAGAAGGACCCACCCATGCCTCATTTCTCCAGGGAAAAGTCAGAATTTTGCCTCTAGAAGAGTGGAGGTGCTAGGTGACACTTGACACAGGGCTGCCTGCTCCCATAGAGGAAACAGAAGTCCTGCTGGGGGTGGGAGCAGCAGTCTATGCAGAGGCCCCAAAGCTGGTAGGGATGGTATAGGAAGGACTGATAGGCAGTGACCACTTCTTTGCTGCAGGACAAGTTGCGGACTGGTGAGAAGGCAGTGGTTCGTTTCCGATTCCTGAAACACCCTGAGTACCTGAAGGTGGGCGCCAAGCTGCTGTTCCGGGAGGGTGTCACCAAAGGCATCGGCCATGTCACTGATGTGCAAGCCATTTCAGCAGAAGCCCAAGCCAACTTGGGCTTCTGAGTCCTCCAGGCAGGGAAGCTGTTATGCTTCCTACAATACATGAGGTGACTTCCAGCCATGCTGCCCACTGATGGCAGCTGTGTGTATTAATAGGCTAGGGAGACAGGGGTGCTCTCTGCTACCTGCTTCCTGCCACCTTTCTGGAGAGGTGTCAAGTTTGGTGTGGCAGGGAGGGGCAGTTCTGCAGAAGACAGAATTGAGAGTAGCGCCCAGCTGCTGTCTGTCCACCTGGCAATCGGGTTGGCTCAGGCCTGGCAATCCTGTGGCCTGCCTACCAGAAGGAGCTCATTGCAACCACCTTGGCCCCACTGTCAGGACTGGTGTATCTCATCAGTGTGATCTCTGCACTTCAGGAATTGTCACAGCTGGGGTGGCCCATGAAAGCGCTCCTTCTTCTATACCTCTTTTCAAGGCCATGTAAGTTTCCCATTTATCCCTGGCTGTGGACAAAAGAAAATGCTCCATTGAAAGTGGCCCTGTGAATGGCAGTGCTCCTGCCTATGCTGTGCTGAGACCCAGGGTCCATTTTTCAGCTTTATCTGCTGTCCTTTCATCACTCAAGGGCCACATCCCCAGCTCCTCCTGTCACAGGCCCCACAGGTGCTACTTGTCTTGCTGGCTCAGGTGTGGGGCTGCCAGGCTAAGGCCTGGCATACTGAAGGCCAGCTGCATGTCACTTAGTCTTGTCCCTCCTCTGCAGTTGTCAGCCCTCATCAAATAGTGTTTTACCTTCCTGGATTGGTGGCTGCCCCACAGACTGGGACCTGACCCACATTTCCACATCCTTCCATCCTCACCCCACTTCATTTTAGTCATTTGGAGTACCTATCCCCTTCCCTCTGTTGCAGGGAACCAGGAGGAAAGGGAAAGATGTTGTTGCCCTACTTCCTAATCTTTAGGTACGGATTCCTCCTTTCCCTTTGTTAGCATCCTGGGTTTCCACGGACTCAGGGATTTGATGATTGAGGTTTCTCTGCAAATATATATATATATGTATATATATATTTAAATACACATATATATTGTACAGAATAAAAATGTTTTACTGAATATAGTGCGCTTATACTTAAGACCCAGGCTCACTTCCGGAGCTGGAGTCCTCCTGGGGATTAGAGACGGGTGAGAGCACTGTGGCTAAGCCCTAAGAGTGAAAGAACTCATCCATTACCTTGCTCATCACTCTTCTGTCCCCCACACAGGATTGGTGGTGTCTCTTAACCATGTACTCTGCTTATTCATAGTTCTTTGAGCAGAGCAGAAGGCAGGCCTTTTCATCGCATGCAACCATCCTGATTTGAGCTGGCCACTTCTCGGTCACAGAAAATACATTTTGAGTGGAGTCTGGTAAAAGAAATAGCATGATAAATGGGGTCCATGGGTGGTATTTTGCCTGTAGTGCAATCTTTTCCACTGACTTAAGGATCAGCCACTTGTAAAAGTACCCTTCCTGTAGCTTGCTACTAAGAAGCTTGAGGCTGAAGAACTCTATCCTGAAGCTGGGCAGTGGTGCATACCTGTAACCCAGCACTCAGGACTGTTGCAAGTTTGAGACCAGCCTGAGCTACAAAGTGAGCTCAAAGCCGGTCTGAACTGCCTAGCAAGACCTTCTCAAAAAGAAACTATCCTGTATGAGAAACGAAGAGCACTTCCTTCTCTGCAGTTGCCGATAAGTGGCAGTGAGGAAGAGGGTGCTATAGCTGCCACCCACCACTGACCTTCAAATGCCTATCCCTGGACAGAATCTGCTAGTGTGCTGGGCAGGGCTGGCTCCCCAGGAAGACCAGATATGCTGCTCATGCCCCTCCCACCCACATTCTACTGGCTTGGGACTCTTCCAGGTCTAGTGAACCTGACTTGTGACCACATTGCACATTGTGTAGAGCACTTTCACTCCAGTTAGCTCTGCTGTCAGAAAGTACTCAACTGAATTTGCAGGATAGCTGAGATGAATCCTTCACCCACAACTTTCAGTTTATATATCTTTTCCCTCAATTACAAAAGCCAGTGTTGGGGCCTGGCGGGATGGCTCAGTGGTCTAAAGCACCTGCTTGGGAAAGCTTGGGTGGCTTCAGGGACCGCGGTTCGATCCCCGGCACCCCATGCTGCACCAGCCCTGCCGTCAGGGCAGGCTGAGCCAGCCATAAAAACGAGTGAATAAACAAAGTTTCTGAAACAAGAAAAATAAATAAATAAATAAATATTTATTTATTTTAATTAATTTATTTATTTATTTTTGTCTTTTTGAGACAGGGTCTCACTATGCAGTTCAGGCTGGCCTTGAGCTCACTTTTGTAGCCCAGGCTGGTCTCGAACTCGCACCAATCCTCCTGCCTCAGCCTCCCGAGTGCTGGGATTACAGGCGTGCGCCACCACGGCTGGCTAAAAAATTCTTTAAAAAACAAAAAAACAAAAGCCAGTGTTGGAAAAATCCAGTTGCAGTGCTGAGTGAGATACCTCCAGGAATTACTGAAGCACTTTGCTAACATTAATGGACCATTTAGATGGAGAGTATTTTAAGGCAGGCTTGCAAGGAGCATGAACATTTTTATTAGTTATCAGATCTTTTTGTCCCTATACATTCTTAGCAGCCTTTTAGGTACAAAGCATTACGAATCATTCCTTCCTTTAAGAATCTACAAATTAACAGAAAAGCCCATGTGTAGAGATTACCATTTTTTTTTTTTTTTTTGTCTTTTTGAGACAGGGTCTTGCTATGCAGTTCAGGCTGGCCTTGAGCTCACTTTTGTAGCCCAGGCTGGTCTCGAACTCACATCAATCCTCCTGCCTCAGAGATTACCATTTTTAAAAAATGAAACATCTCATTTTTAAACTTTAATGTTATGGCCAGCTCAGCCTGCCTTCATGGTGGGGCTGGTGCAGCATGTGGTGCCAGGGATCGAACTGAGGTCCCTGGAGTTGCCTAAGCAGGCACTTTAGACTGCTGAGGTATCTTGACAGCCTGAGATAACCATCTTTTAAAGTGCCATAAAAGTGAGATATTTTCAAAGGAAAAAATAATTTTGTTAGGTCCAGCAGCTTTTGACCTTTTTGCTTCTTCAAATCAAATACAGTATTCTAGTTTATAAATTTGCTAAAAAATGGCTTTGTGTATGTGTATGGGAATACATATATACTATTCTCTACTCATGAGCTACTCAATTAACTCTTCATTTTTATTTAGTTCAAAATATAATTCAAGGCTCCTCTATCAGAGAAGCCCAAAGAGCTGACTATTCACCCATAAGATTGGAGAAAATATAGTTGCTAGAGCTGGACACAGTACCACTTTAGTATAATCCTAGCATTTTGGGAGGCTGAGACAAGATTTCAAGGTCCATCACAGCTTAGGCAACTTAAGACCCTGAATCAAGAAATGAAAGGGTTGGAGAATGAAGTTCAGTGTGAGGGCCCTGGGTTCAATCCCTAGTACCCCAAAGTCAAAATCTAAAAAGTACCAGTACAAGGGCTACAGATCAGTAGAGTACTAGCATAACATGAACAAAGCCCTGGGTCTAGTCTGTCAGTACCACATAAACCAAAACAGCACTACAGATGTAGACAAGAGCAAAAAACTACCATATGAATTTGAAACCCAAAGAATCCACGTTCAGATCTCTTATGAAAAAGTATACCAAAGACTCCAAAGTCCCAAGCACTTACTCTGAAATTTGTGCTTTGGGTTTCAAAAATGTCTTCTTTAAACCTGGCCCCTGGGAGCTCTGACATGGGGCTATCAGAGTCAAAGACACATGGGGGAATTATGTAAATATATAGTTTCTGGTTCTTTCTAGCAAGGCCCCTGCCAAGGCTGGTACTACTCTGGTTCTGAGTATGAAGTGATTTCATTCTATATCAGAACATGCAGGGGCAGAAAATATAGAGTTCAGCTGGGCATGGTGTACACCTGTAATCTCAGCACATGGGAGGCAGAGGCAAGAGGATCTTTGCAAGAGCAAGACCAGCCTGGACTACATAGTGACTTTAAGGCCACGCTTGTGAGACCCTATCTTGAAAAAAAAAAAAAAAAATCTGGTCAAGGTGTTGTCTGAACTACCCATCACCAGAGATAGGAGGAAATTTTTAACCATCTTATTTTCTTCTCTTGCCATCTTTAAGTGAAGCACTTTTTTGTTTTGTGTGTGTGTGGTATCAGGGATCAAACTCAGGACCTTGTGCTTGCCAGGCAAGCACTTACTCCACTGAGCTATCTGCTTGACCCCAAGTGAAGCACTTTAAATCTATCCCTTTAGATCTTCAATGATCCATAGGTGATGATCTCAATCCACAGAGAAGGAAGTGAAGAAAGTGACCAGGCCATTCCGGTAAGAGGCAGAGGGAGACTTGAAACCAGGTCTTGTAGCCTCCAGGCCCACGTAATGTTTATCTGACATTGTCTCCATAAACACTAAGAGTTAAAAATTCAAAATGATATTTACATTAACAATTTAAAATTCCATCAACATTTCCTGGGTTTTTGTTTGATATTAAAAATTTCATCATTATGGGTATCCTTGCATAATAAATATTTTTTCATCTCTGTCTAGGTTACAGACAAAATATTAAAACCCTACAGCAAGCCTAAGGGCAGCATTAATGCGTTAATGGCTTAAAAAATGATTCCAATGTCTGCATGCCCTCAGGCCGAGGGCGTTTATTATTAGAGGCCATGGGGCTCTTGAGGTTTCTTTTCCCTTGAGAAGATGTGGCTGGAACAGCCCTGGGAACTGAAGACTGTGGCTGCAGAAAGGACTTCTGCAACTCCAATGCAAAATGATAGTCCATGTGTTCCTGCATCTCCCACACTGGAACCAGGGAACTGCACTTGTCACAGGGCAGCTGGTCCTCAGCAGTTAAAAGATCAGAGGTAGTTACTGCCATTGGAGCCACCTCCAGAGACTCAAGAGCTGAAAAGGCAGGCATGATGGGGCTCTTCTGCGTCAGGTCCTCCACTGGAGAAACTGCCTTAGAGGAGTCTAACTTTAATGCTCTGTCACAAACAGGGGAACCCTCTGAATGCTCTGCTGGAAAACAGTTGGGTGATCCTTGTGAGTTCTGTGGAGGAAAAGACACTGAAGAATTGAGCTGTTTCTGCTTTAGAAGCATACTTTTCTGCTTAAAGAAGGGCTCTATGCCCAATGCCTGACTAGTCTGGAAAAGTAATGGGGGCTTGAATGGTGATTTGTTCTTGGAGGTCTGGGAAACAGCAGTAAGAGATGAACATGAAGCTTCTTTAGCTTTCTGCTTTTCTGCAGCTTTTTGGAAGAATGATTCCAGAGATGTGGTTGCTTTCTTGACTGGGGTTACCACTGAGTCATTTTCCTGGGTCTTAGCTTCTGAGCTGGTGACTGGCACCTTTGGCAAAGAACCTGAGTCACTGCTCAGGAAGGCAGTGATATCTGTGTAAGATGCAGGGGCAGAGACAGAGAATTTTGTAGCACAGAGGAAGAGCATTGTGAGAGGAGGGGACCTGTATAAAAGAGAAACACAAAGATTAGCAACAGGTTACTTTTTTGGGGGGTAACAAGGTTCAAACTCATGACCTTGCACTTGCCAGGCAGGCACTTGTGCCATGGAGCTACCTCCCCAGCCCCTAGGTTACTATTTTAAATCTTGAATTAGTTTTCAAACCACTGGGGTTGTGGGTCAGGCTCCCAGAGCTCTGAGAGTTAGCTATGTACACTATACCTAGCTCAGTGAATTTTTCTAAGTAAAGACCAAAGCCTCCAATTTTAGAGAGTCTATTCAAATTATAGGTTTCTATTGTCAAGTAACGAAAAAAAATTTTTTTTTTGCAAACACGATCTCTCTATGTTGCTATGTAGTTCAGGCTGGCCTTGGAACTTGATATGTGGCCCAGGCTGGCTTTGAATTCTGGAAATTCTCCTTTTTTCAGTTTCTTGAGTGTTGAGATTATAGGTGTGTGCCACCATGCCTAACAATACTTTTTTTTTAATTTTTAAATTTTATTTTTTTCTTGTTTCAGAACCTTTATTTGTTTATTCACTCATTTTTATGGCCAGCTCAGCCCACCCTGAGGGCAGGGCTGGCGCAGCATGGGGTGCCAGGGATCGAACCCGCAGTCCCTGAAGCTGCCCAAGCTTTCCCAAGCAGGCGCTTTAAACCACTGAGCCATCCCACCAGGCCCCTAGCAATACTTTTTAAAAAAATATAACAGCATATGTTTTTGGCTTTTTTTGGTTTTTTTTTTTTTTGGTAACAGCGTATGTTATAATCTAGGGCCAGGGAGATAGCTCAGCAGCATAAGAGCCAGCCTGGCAAGCACAAGGTCCTGAGTTTGATCCTGGTACCAAAAAAAAAATCTTTCTGCTGGGTGTGGCAGCTCATACCTGTGATCACAGCACTCAGGAGGCTGAGACAAGATCATTGTGAATTGGAGACTAACACAGGCTACCAAGTGAGTTCAAGGCCAGCCTGAACTGCATAGTGAGATCCTGTCTCAAAAAGACAAAAAAACAAAAACAAAAAAGGCATAATCTAGACAGAAAATGAACATGCCCCCAAGTCAGGCTTTAGTTTATTTTTGACTATAGTTCATGACTTACAAGGTGAAGTTTCTGAACATATTTGGAGTAACACCAGTGGAGCTTATAACTCAGCTGGGATGGTAGAGATCATCAATGAATAATGGTCACTCTTCTAAGTATGAAAGATACTATTATGATTTGTGTATAGATGTGCCCCTAAAGCCACCATGAGTCATAAGTAGGGCCTTTCAGAGGTGGCTGCATTTTTTTTTTTTTTTTAACTTCATTTATTTGTTATGGCCAGCTCAGCCTGCCCTGGGATTGCAGCTGGCACAGCATGTGGTGCTGGGGATTGAACTGAGGTCCCTATAGTTGCCTAAGCAGGTGCTTTAGACCACTGAGCTATCTTGCCAGCCCTGCTAGATCTTGAATTAGTCCACAGATTGGTTTGGTATAGTCCTGGGTGTGAATAATGGGAAGATCCCCATTGGACATATAGGCTAGTTAAAATAGAAGGGAGAGAAGAGTCACTGTTTATCACTTGCTGTTTTGCTACTCTGCTGCCTCCTGCATGCCATGAACTGTTCTCCCACCACAGAGCCAGCCAGCTTCACACTAATACCTCTGTAGCTGTGAGTCAAAATAAACCCTTCCTCTTTTAACTCTGGGTGTAGAGTATTTTGTCTCAGCAACAAGAAAAGTAACTAAGACAAATGCATTTAAGATGGAAAAAATCTAGTAGTTGAGAGCCAAGTTCTTAAGAATATTCCAGAAACTTGAACTATGTTCTCCAAGGACAGGTGATAAAGGATGGAGCTGGAAGGCACCAAATGGAGGCCAGGAAGCTGCAGCAGAAAGCTTTGGTTTTGAGATTATTGTTTTCTCTTTAGTGAGTGAATTTCCTTCTCTAATAGGTGCTGCTAGTCCAAGTCACAAATTGCCCACCTGACTGGCAGAGCCCAGAAGCCCACTAGCTTTTTAGCACTCAGACAAGGCATGATTCTCTTCTAAGATGAGCTATAGGCCTCACCATTCAGTCTGGATTCCAGAAGTGTTACAGTTTCTGATGACAGCAAATGCGTCCTGGCTCATCTTGTGAGCATCATAGCGGGTGAGTGTACAACAGCGGCGCAGGCTGGACAGACGTTTGTCTCCTTGCACACGGATGCTCACGACCAGTTGGGTGGCTACCCTGTCATTCTGTGGGGAGAAAAGGGTTAAGATCCAGATAAAGGGTTCCTGGATTCTATATAATCAAGTATAAGAGAGAATCAGGGTAACAGAATGATTTGGGAACACCAAGTTTAAAATTCAAGAATATACAGTTAGTAAGCAAAGATTGAGAGTTTATCCGAACTCCTTTATAAACTGCAACTGTATACTGAAGCTATAGATGCACAGGAAACTGGGTTTGGTATTAGGAAGGATATAAAGGCCATTTCATTTTTCTTATTTCTTATATATTAATAATACAGATTTTATACTATACTATATAATTGCATTTTCTTTTTTTTTTTTGTCTTTTTTGAGACAGGGTCTCGCTATGCAGTTGAGGCTGGCCTTGAGCTCACTTTTGTAGCCCAGGCTGGTCTCGAACTCACACCAATCCTCCCGAGTGCTGGGATTACAGGCGTGAGCCACCATGTCCGGCTTATAATTGCATTTTCTTTTTTATTTATTTTTATTTTTTAAAAGAATTTTTTATTTTATTTATTATTTTTATTCTTGTTTCAGAACCTTTGCTTGTTTATTCACTCATTTTTATGGCCGGCTCAGCCTGCCCCAAGGGCAGGGCTGGCGCAGCATGTGGTGCCAGGGATCGAACCACTGTCCCTGAAGCCACCCAAGCTTCCCCAAGCAGGCGCTTTAGACCATTGAGGCATCCTGCCGGGCCCCTCATATTCTATCTTGAGTCTACTTTGTTACCAAAAACGGGTTTAAGAAAGTACTTATCTAAAAGTTAGACTGCCTGGACTGACTGACGGTCTAGTTTTTAGTCAGAGCTTCTCTGCTTTTACAGCCTAATCAGCTTGAATTTGCTTATGTAGCTCAACTTGGCTGGGAAGTCACAGGGATCCTCCTGCTTCAGCCTCTTCCATGCTGTAATTACAGACATTCATCATCACACCTAGCTTTTTGTTGTTGTTCTTACTCTGTAAAATTAGGCAATAGTTTAAATTCTAAAACCAGCTGGGTAGGTAGCACATGCCTGTGATCCCAACACTTGGATGGCTAAGACAGGAGTGCCACCACAAGTTCAAGGCCAGTCTGGGCTACATAGTGAGATTTTTTTTTCTCAAAAAATCCCAAACAAACAAAAAACAAAACCGCAAATAGGGCTGGAGAGATAGCTCAGCAGGTTAAGCATCTGCCTGGCAAGCACAAGGACCAAGGTTTGATCCCCAGACAAAATGGGCATGGTGGCACAAGCCTGTAATCCCAGCACTGTGGTAACTGAAACAGGAAGATCACTATGAGTCTGAGCTATATAGGAGACCCTATACCAAATACATAAAAACAAACAAACAAAACAACATAAATTCCAAAGCCCACTCCAGAAACAAATAAAGAGAACCTTACATCATTTTGGTCTTTGGTCAGCCTTTCCTCCAACTCCTGTGCTAACTGCAAAAGCCACCACAGGACCTAAAAAGGTATTGTTATGTTAATCTATGTCTCTAGGAAGTGGAGTTGTTCAGTTCCAACTCAAAGGGATCTGTGTGCCAATGGTCCCCCCACAGCCATATCATCAGAATCTCAGTACTATCCTGCCTGAGTCTTTTTCCTGCTGGCTTGTCATCTTGATGAATTTCAGCCATTTCTCAGCTCTAAGAAAATAAAGACCCCAAACGTAAGTACAATACTTCAAGCTTTCTAAATTTTCACCTATTTGCTGGGTGCAGTAGTTCACATTTGTGATCCTAGCACAGGGGTAGGAAGCAGAGTTCAAGGCCAGCCTGGACTTAGTATAGAAAGACCCTGCCTTAAAAAAAAGTCCCCCCTCAAAAAAAACCTGAGAAACTTCAATTGTATTATTTATTTATTTATTTGGTACAGGGTCTCGCCGTGCAGTTCAGACTCATAAGGATCCTCCCCAGTGTTGGAATTATGGGCATGTACCACTATGCCTGGTTTTGGTGGCCAGCACAGCACACCCAGGCTTCTGGGGCCAGCATGGCATGTGGTACTGAGGACTGAAGATTGAACCTTGGTCCTTGTGCTTGCCAGGCAGGCACTAAGATTGCCGAGCTATCTCTCCTCTCCCTCTCTTTCTCTCTCCCCCGTACCCCCATGTTAGGGTCGAGAAGCCCACCGCGTGAAGGAGGACTCTAACAGATGTTCTCTCATGCAAAAGCAAGGGGATTTTATTTTCTAAGTATGCATGGTGCTCACTGAATGCGCAGGAACAGAGAGCCCTGAGCAAGGTGTGGACAATGTATTTAAGCCCACAGATAAGGGCAGGAGGAGTTTAGCAAGCACAATTACAAAAGTGAATAGCATTGGTTAATTTAAATGATTTTTTACAGTTATTGGTGGGGGTACCTAGGAAAAGGTTTAGGGTTAAGCTATAAGGAAGTTTCTTGATATGGACAGCAGATGTTTAGTCTGGGTGTATTTTACACATTCCGTTATACTTTTGTAACTAGTGGTCAGGCTTTATCTACGTAAAAATGTGGGCTTTACAAAAATCCCTCTTACACCCCAACCTCTCTTTCTCTCTCAACTGGGGATTGAACTCAGGATTGAACTGCGCTTGCCAGTGCTTATTCTGCTGACCTATCTCCCCAGCCCCCTTTATTTATTTATTTATTTATTTATTTATTTATTTATTTATTTTTCCGTCTTTTTGAGGCAGGGTCTCGCTATGCAGTTCAGGCTGGCCTTGAGCTCACTTTGTAGCCCAGGCTGGTCTCGAACTCACACTGGTCCTCTTGCCTCAGCCTCCCAAGCACAGGAATTATGAAAACGTACTGCCATGCCCAATTTACTTTTTTTAGTTTAAACAAAAGGATAGGGCTGGGGAGATAGCTCAACAGCCAGGCACCTGTCTGGCAAGTGTAAGGTCTTGAGCTTGACTCCTGGTACCATGAAAAAAAAGGGAAGAGATGAAAATGTAAATCCCAAGTTAAATGAATCAATTTCAAAACAAAAAATAAACTTTTTTTTTTTTTTTTTTTCCGTCTTTTTGAGACAGGGTCTCGCTATGCAGTTGAGGCTGGTCCTGAGCTCACTTTTGTAGCCCAGGCTGGTCTCGAACTCGCATCAATCCTCCTGCCTCAGCCTCCCGAGTGCTGGGATTACAGGCGTGAGCCACCACGCCCGGCTCAAAAAATAAAATTTTGACCTATTAAACTTTAAGCCAGACTTGGGACACATGCCTATAATTCCAGCACTCTGAGAAACTGAGGATGGAGGAACACAAGTTTCAGTCCAGCCTAGGAAATTTAGTGAGACACCCTATCTCAAACCAAACGAGGAAACCTCCAAATATACTCTGAAGTTCCCCAAAATGTACCCACTAGCCCCTTTAAAAGAGACAGCATTAGAGATGTGCATGTCTGTAATTCCAGTACTCAGGAGGCTCAAGGCCAACCTGGAGACCCTGTCTCAAAAAAAAAAAAAAAAAAAAGAAAAGAAAAAAGAAAAAGAACCAAAACAGAAAAGAGACTAAGCTGGATGTGGTGACAGATGCTTGTATAGCTAGTTACTTAGGAAGCTAAAACAGGAAGATTGCAAGCTTGAGGCCACTTGAGGAACTCAGTGACACCCTATCACAAAATAAAAAGGGACTAGGATGTAGCTGAGGTAGAGCTCCCCTCGGTTCAATCCATAGCACCACCACCACCAACACCACCACCACCACACACACGATGCAATGCTCTCAAGATGGGTAGGTTGCTCAGTGCCTAGCAGGAACAAGGCCCTGGGTTCAATCCTTAGCTCCACAAACAAAATAAAAAAGCAGTGTCCTGTCCAGACTGCCTACTTGCTTACCTGTTCCCGAGTAGCCAGAGCGGTTTTTCCTGGGAAGTTTTTGCTACAGCCAATAGTCTTGGGTAGCTGCCTGGGTTTAACTGGATCATGTTCAATCCCTCGGCACATGGCATACAGCCAAGACCTAACAAACGCAGCAAAAACACTTTCAGGTGAAAAGTAAATGATTATTCTTGTTACTTTATCTGTATTACATGATCCTTTTATCCTTCTCATAACAAACATGAAAAATTTTTTGTATCCAAAATGAAAAGCATACCTGACCTGACAAAACCCCTGCCCTTCTCAAGTAAAAAGTAAATCCAGTGCAAGAGCCTGACAAGGACAGCAATACTGTCTTTTGTTTTTTTTTTTTTTTTTTTGAGACAGGGTCTCACCATGCAGGGCAGGCTGGCCTTGAACTTGCATATGTAGCCTAAATTGGCCTCATAGTTACAGCAATTCTCCTGCTTCAGCCTTCCAAGTGTTGGGATTGTAGGTGTGTGTCACCACACCTGGCTGTTCTGCATTCTATTTATTTATTTATTTTTTTATTTTTTGTCTTTTTGAGACAGGGTCTCACTGTGCAGTTCAGGCAGGTCTTGAGCTCACTTTTGTAGCCCAGGCTGGTCTCGAACTCACACTGATCCTCCTGCCTCAGCCTCCGAGTGCTGGCCACCAGGCCCCGCTGTTCTGCATTCTAAAGTTAACTAATCTATATATGGGGCCCGCCGGGCGTGGTGGCTCACGCCTGTAATCCCAGCACTCTGGGAGGCTGAGGCAGGAGGATCCGTGTGAGTCCGAGACCAGCCTGGGCTACAAAAGTGAGCTCAAGGCCAGCCTGAACTGCATAGCGAGACCCTGTCTCAAAAAGACACACACACAAAAAAGATATATATATGGGGCCCGGCGGGATGGCTCAGTGGTCTAAAGCGCCTGCTTGGGGAAGCTTGGGCGGCTTCAGGGACCGCAGTTCGATCCCAGGCACCACATGCTGTGCCGGCCCTGCCCTCGGGGTGGGCTGAGCCGGCCATAGAAATGAGTGAATAAGCAAGCAGAGGTTCTGAAACAAGAAAATAAATAAACAAAAATTAAAAAAAAAAAAAAAAAATACAGTTAACTAATCTATATAGTGAAAAAAGTGCCCAGCAAGCCATCAGTTCATATCCACAGTTTTTCATTTCCCCTTTTTTAATAACCTAATAAGGATTTTAAGGGAATATCAACACATTAGCAGGGCTGGCCAGATAGCTCAGTGGATTAAAGTGCCCACTTATGCAGAACTAGGGATTCGGGGGTGTGAGGGGAGTCCAATCGCCAGCGTTCCCTGGGCCCCACCCCTAGGGCACACTGAAGTGGCAACTGAGACTGGGCAGTGATGCGTGCCTGTAATCCCAGGTCTTGGAAGGCTGAAAACAGGAGAATCACTGCAAGTCCAATCTGTGTAGTGAGACCTATAGATCCTGTACTAAATACTAAATAAATAAATAAATAAAATTAGCACACTTAAATGATGTAATATATACTCCAGCTTCAAAGTAACAATTCCTACTGACTTCCCCACACATGGCAACATGACTCCAGATTGAGAGGCCAATTGAGTGACTCAATTTTTAAATTTTATTTATTTTTGTAGAGCTGGAGATCAAACCCAGAAGTTTGACCTATAGTGCCTAGTTTTTTTTTTTTTTTTTTTTTTTTTTTTTTTTTTTTTTTTTTTTTTGTCTTTTTGAGACAGGGTCTCACTATGCAGTTGAGGCTGGTCCTGAGCTCACTTTTGTAGCCCAGGCTGGTCTCGAACTCACACCAATCCTCCTGCCTCAGCCTCCCGAGTGCTGGGATTACAGACGTGTGCCACCACGCCCGGCTAGTGCCTAGTATTTTATTTTATTTTTTGTGGGACTGGGGTTCAAACTCACAATCTTGAACTTGCCAGGCAGGCACTTGTGCCATGGAGCTATCTCCCCAGCCCCCTTGCCTAGTATTTTATCTTTTTTTTTTGAGACAGGGTCTCACTATGCAGTTCAGGCTAGCCTTGAGCTCACTTTTGTAGCCCAGGCTGGTCTCGAACTCGCACTGATCCTTCTGCCTCAACCTCCCGAGTGCTGGGATTACAGGCGTGAGCCACCACGCCCGGCTGCCTAGTATTTTAAAATAAGAAAGATCTACCAATGCAATTAGCTCAAGGAACAAATGGTAAAGATAGGTCTAAATTATACAACATGCTTTTGTCTATATTTGAGCTCAACATTTCCATAAAGATTTTTTTTTTTTTTTTTGAGACAGAGTTTCATTGTGCAGTTCTGGCTGCCCTTATTCTCACCTTTGTGCCTCTTGGCCAGTCTTGGACTCACAGAGATCTTCCTGTCTCAAGCTCACGAGTGCTGGGATTACAGGTATATACCACCTTACTCAGTTGCCATAAAGATTATGATTGAAAAATAGTGTGAATCATTTACCCATTTTTCTCTCCAAAATGGTTCTGGAGCTGGGATTCAGTGAACTGGGTCAGTTCACCCATGTATTCCACACCTAGGACTTCAATGACAGACGCTCCTAGCTTTCCTCCCAGACTTCGGCTGATAACAAAGGATACAACAAAGGCATTATGAGTATCTAGTAATAGGAAGCAGAAGACATGCTCAGCTGTCTGTACCTCTCCAGAAGGTACAGGAAGATAAGAGTACACGCTAATCCTATATACTCTTTATTTGCTGGAAATTGAGATACTCTGGGAATTAGGGACCCAGGAAGAAAATTAATGATTTCATAAACCAAAGATCAGTCAATGATTACCTATCTAAATCAACTGAATATAACATTTTCAATTGTGTAAGAAATACTATACTAAGAAAGCTAGAACCTTTTCTCCTTACTAAGGCTATGGTTATAAGTCTTGAACCTCATTTGTGGAAAACCCTAAACTTTGTCCTTTGTCCCATCTTGCCACGCTGCTTCCACCACTCACTGCAGGGAATGGGAACCAGTTTATGGCTAGTTCCCTACATTTTCCCCTTTGTTCCCAACCATCTCATTTATTTATTCATTCATTCATTCATTCATTCATTCATTCATTCATTCATTCATTTCTTGTTTCAGAACCTTTGTTTATTCACTCATTTTTATGGCCGGCTCAGCCTGCCCCGAGGGCAGGGCTGGCACAGCTTGTGGTGCCCGGGATTGAACCATGGTCCCTGAAGCAGCCCAAGCTTTCCCAAGCAGGCGCTTTAGACCACTGAGCCATCCTGCTGGGGCCCTCAGTTCATTTTTTTTTGTTTTTGTTTTTGTTTTGTTTTGTGGCACTGGGGTTCAAACTCACAACCTTGCACTTGCCAGTCAGGCACGTGTGCCATGGAGATATCTCCCCAGCCCCCCTCAGTTCATTTTTGAAGAATCAAGATTAAGTGTTTGCCAGAGGTCTTCTACTTTTTTTTTTGTCTTTTTGAGACAGGGTCTCACTATGCAGTTCAGGCTGGCCTTGAGCTCACTTTTGTAGCCCAGGCTGGTCTTGAACTCACACTAATCCTCCTGCCTCAGCCTTCCAAGTGCTGGAATTATAGGCACGTGCCGCCACAGCCTGGCAGGTCTTCCGCTATTAAAAATGCATTAAGAGCACCAGGGAGATAGCTCAGTAGCATAAGCACCTAACTGGCATGCACAAGGTCCCAATTTTGAGTCCCCAGTACTCCCCCCAAAAAAGCATTAAGAAAAAAGTGTCAGTGTGTTTCTAGCTCTGATCTTTTCTTCTCTCTCCCCCTCCATCCATCTCTCTCTCCTCTTCCTCTCATCCTCTCATCCTCTCCATCTCTCTCTCCATCTCTCTCTCCATCTCTCTCTCTCTCTCTCTCTCGGAACAAACTATAACTAAGAGAGCATTTTCATGGGGATATGAGTGAAACTATGGTGTTTCCCAAATACTCACATCTTTTGAATAGGCATTTGGCTGAAGAGCTGTGGGACTGACCCATGAGAGACCAGGGTCTGGCGGTTAGGCTTGTTTAGTCCACAGGCCAGCTTTGCCAGGACCTGGAAGTGTGAAAAACATAAGAATCTCAGTACAGTCAACCCATCTATACAGAGTAGGTGAAAACACACAAAACACATGCACACAGCATGCACATGCACAATCTAAGGGTTGTAACTAATTGTTTACACATTATGAACAAAATATAGGCCGAAAAACAAACCTTGAAAACTTTGTCTCACAGTATCTTCAGTGGGAAACAACCCACTATCAGTATCCTTACTGCTCTTCCTAATCCCCCACCCTCAGTTTTCTCCTAGTCATTTTTCCTCTTCTATCTATTCCTTGAGGTTGGGCCACTCCCCAAGCTTTTTATTTGTTTATTTTAGACAAGGTCATATTATGAAATGCAGACTTGTCTTGAACTCACTATGTAGCCCAGCCCAGCCCTGAACTTGCATCAATCCTCCTGCTGCAGCCTCCTGAGTGCTGCAATTACAGGCGTGCAACACCATGTCTGGTCCAATTGAAGTTTAAAAAATAGGAATGGTAGAGAAAATCTTCAATTTGTTGTACTCTACTCTTAAGTTATATTTAGCTCTGAGATCAAATCCAGGGCCCCTTCCTGCACAAGAGGCCATACCACTGAATCACATCTGCAGCCTGTATTTCCTGATGAAAGGTTAGTCTTGTATTTAATACAGTATATCATAGCTTCATATCTATGATAGAGAGCAGGCTTAAAAATCTAGCTAAAATAGCAAACATTCCTATCTACCAAAAACACTTAGAAAGAAAATAAACTCCTGGGAATTCTTTTTTTTTTTTATTTTTTTTTTCCTGGGAATTCTTTTAAAATAAGCACTTCCTTGGATCATTTGTGAGTTATATTTGTCGTAAAAATACAAAACATTGGGTTCAGTGTTGCATACCTGGAAACCCAACCATCTGGAAGGCTGGAGCAGCAAGGTCACAAAGCCAAGGCCAGTTTCCATAACTTACGGACTTAGTGAAATCTTGTCTCAAAAATTAAAAAGAAAAACAGTAAGGTAGCTGGGCGTAGTGGTACACACTGTAATCCAGCACTTGGGCGGCTAAGGGAGGTGGATAGATATGAGTTCAAGACTAGCCTGGGATACAAAAGTAAGTGAACTGCATAGCAAGAGTCTGTCTCAAAAAGACCAAAAAAAAAAAAAAAAAAAAAAAAAACCCAGTGAGGAGGAGTGCGCTGTAGGCAAAAATATGGCCAGATAGCTCAGTGGACTAAAGCACCTATTTAAGCAGAACACAGTGGCTGAGGTTTGCCAGCTCCACCCCTGTGTGCTATGCCAGCTCCACCCCTGGGGCATGCTGAGACAGCAATCGAGACCCAGCATGGTGGTGGTACGCACCTATAATCCAGCATTTGGGAGGCTGAAAAAGGGAGAATTACTATGAGCCTGATATATGTTGTCAGACCCTGTAGACCCTGTCCTAAATTCATTAAAAAAAAAAAAAAAAAAGATAATATAGAATATTAAGCAAGTGAAAAATGAAAAATGCAAAGACCAGCCTCCTCCTTTCTATGGCTAGTTCAAATTGTTAAGGAAATACTTCAGATGTTAAATATAAACAAATATTTTCTGTAATTTTTCAGGCTATCTTAGTGATGTTAGTTCCTGTTAAAAATATTACTTAAACTTTTATTTGGGCTTCAATATAAACTTTAAATAAAAATCCACTTCAAAGTATGAGTCTTACTGTATAGTCCTGGCTGGCTATAAAGTCAAAACTCTCCCTGCTACAGCTTCTTAAATCCTGGAATTACAGGAATGTGCCACTAGTTTAAGCTTTATATGGGTAATAATTTGTTTTTTCTTTTAGTTTTTTATATTTTTTGGTACCAAGGATTAAACTCAGGCCCTTATGCTTGCCAGGCAAGTGCTTATGCCACTGAACTATCACCCTGGCCTTATATGGGTAATAATTTAAATGTTGTATTCATGTCTCTCTCTGCTATATTTGGCTAAAGATGTCCATTTTCCTCTTGGAAATCTACTTAGGCTTCACCTTATTGTGTGAAATTCCGGCTGAACACTGAAATCCAGTCTTCCTTTCAATAGCTGCTCTCATTTCCTCCACAATCACTGCCCCCACGGTGAGCTGCAGGTCTGGAGAGGCAGTGTTACCAATCTGAAGAGAACTGAGCCATTGGCATAAGCCTTGTTTACGCATCTCCTCTGAAAAAAGTTGAGAAGTCAGACTTATTTAATCATTACTTTCAGTGTTATTAGTTATATGGATAACAACAGACTGCACAAGTTGGATGTGACGGCACATGCTTGTGGTTTCAGCACTTGGGACTTGACTTTTCTTAGTTGGGAGGAAGAATGGGAGTTGGAGACCAATTTCAGCTACATAATGATGCTCTCTCTCTCTCTTTTTTTTTTTTTTGTCTTTTTAAGACAGGGGCTTACTATACAGTTCAGGCTGGCCTTGAGCTCACTTTTGTAGCTCAGGCTAGTCTTGAACTCACTTTGATCCTCCTGCCTTAGCCTCCCAAGTGCTGGGATTATAGGCATGAGCCACCACGCCCAGAAGTATTGTTTGTTTTTTTGGCAGGACCAGGGTTCCAATGCATGAACTTGCACTTGCCAGGCAGGCACTTGTGCCACAGAGCTATCTCCCCAGCCCCAGAATTAGCTTTTCTTTTTTCTTTTTGGCTTTTTCAGACAGGGTCTCACTATGCAGTTCAGGCTGGCCTTGAGCTCACTTTTGTAGCCCAGGCTGGTCTCGAAATTGCACTGATCCTTCTGCCTCAGTCTCCTGAGTGCTGGGATTACAGGCGTGTGCTACCACGCCCGGCAAGAATTAGCTTTTCATTTCATTAATTTTTGTTTTTTTTTTCTTGTTTCAGAACTTTTGTTTATTTTTTTTTTTTTGTTAGGACCGGGGTTCAAACTCACAACCTTGCACTTGCCCAGCAGGCGCTTGTGCCTTGGAGCTATCTCCCCAGCCCCAACTTTTGTTTATTTATTTTTATGTCTGGCTCAGCCTGCCCTCAGGGCAGGGCTGGTGCAGCATGTGGTGCCAGGGATCGAACCACGGTCCCTGCAGCTGCCCAAGCTTTCCTAAGCAGGCACTTTAGACCACTGAGCCATCCTACCGGGCCCCCTAATTTTTGTATTTTTATTTGTGTCAATTTTGTTAATTCCTACCCTAATCTTGATGATTTCCTTCCTTATACTAGGTTTGGGTCTGTCCTGTTCTTCATTCTGTAGGACTTTTAAGGTGCATTATTGGTTATTTAGTTGAGCTCACTCTTGTTTTTCTAGTATGAGCATCCACAGCAATAAACTCCCCTTTTAGGACACTTTGATTGAACTCCACAGACTCTATATGTTATACATCATCATCACCTGATCCTAGGAATTGTTCCACTTTTTTCCTTGATTTTTTTCTCTGACCCATTCTGCCTTTAAGAGTCAACTACCTATTTCTAATGAAGGTTTAAAATCTAAGTGTTGGCTTTTCTTTCATTTCCTACTATGTAACCACTCAGTCAACAAAACCTACTTAAAAATATTTCATATATCCATCACAACAGATCTTATTTTTGTTTATTCACTCATTTTTATGGCCAGCTCAGCCCACCCCAAGGGCAGGGCTGGTGCAGCATGTGGTGCCGGGGATCGAACCGTGGTCCCTGAAGCGGCCCAAGCTTCCCCAAGCAGGCGCTTTAGACCACTGAGCCATCCTGCCGGGCCCCACAACAGATCTTATTTTAGTCATGCTCTCTTTAGTTTTACCTATACGACTTTAACTTGTAAATTATCCTCTCCCTGAATGTATACCACACAGTACCTACTACTTACTATTCTTTCTTTTTGTGGTACTGGAGATTAAACTCAGGACCCTGAGCTTGCCAGGCAAGTGTTTATTCCCCAGCCCCTTACTCTTCTTAAATACTAATATTACCAAGCTTATCTTTTGATCAAAACTATCATTTGGCTAGGCATAGTGGCAAATATCTATAATCCAAGTACTTAGAAAGCTGAGGCAGGAGGATCGCCATTAAATTTGAGGCCACCTAGGCTATTATATACTGAGTTAAAGGCCTGGCTGCACTATGTAGTGAGACCTTCTTTAAAAAAAAAAAAAAAAAATCCAAAAAACAAGAATAACTAAACCTTAAAACTGCCATTGGCACTTTTACATCTACAGAATAAAAGCACCAACTCCACAAACTGGCACTAAAGAGTATTATCCTATAATCTTTACCTTTTTTTTTTTTTTACAGTTTCCTGGATATACCAGATTTCTTATCTTTTTTTATTTTTATTTTTATTTCATACTGGGAATCAAACTCAGCACCTTGCGCTTGCAAGACACGTGCCACGACATTGAGTTATATTCCTAGCCCCACATTTCCATCTCTCTTTTTTTAACACTCATTAACATCACTTTTATTTGCAATAGGTAATCACTAACTTTTTATTTTTACTTTTTTGAGGCAGTCTCACTATACAGTCCAAACTTAATTCCTCTTGCCTCAGCCTCAGGATCACAGATCTATAGCCACTGCACCTAGCAGTAATATTCCTTCTTTTATGTATCAAAACTCATACCAACCAATGAGGATTTATTTTTTGCACCTGATCATTTAAGTTTCCATCTTAAAACATCACATATTTTGGGGGTTTTTTTAGAATTTTTTATTTTAAACATCACATATTTTGTATCCTTGTTTTTGTAATTCTATTCTTCCTTTATCTAAAGAGCTGTATTTTAAGGCTTAAGTCTCATCCATCACAAAATATTCTCTGCCAACAATCTAGCTAACTGCAAATTTCCCCACTAATGCTTTTTTAAATTTTTGTTTATTTGTTTATTTTGGTCTCAAGAATTGAACTCAGGACCTTCTGCTTGCCAGACAGACACTTGTGTCAGACGTTTTTTAAATTTTCTGTAACAGAAATACAGCAAAATTAAAGAATCTTATAGCTAGGCAAGGTTCAAATGTTGGCCTGACAGATTAGTAACTGTGGGATAGGGATGATCTCATAATTTTCTCAGCTTCAGATTCACTATAAATAATACACACACACACACACACACACACACACACACACACACACACATTCAATGCTTGGTACAAAAAAAAAAAAAAAAAAAAGGCATGCTACAAATGAAAATAGGATACATATACTATTCTAAACACAGCCACTATCAAAGGTAGAAGAAAATGTCTAGGAAAAAGATGACAGCACTGAAGAGAATCTAGATGTGGAATTCTTTGCACTGGGAGAATCTACTTTTATGCAAATTCTTAGACCTTTAACCTAAAACTTTCATCACATATAACCTTTTATTCCCCTAATTTGTCTACTCTTAGGAAGTATTTATTTATTTAAATTTAACAATGGTTATATTACATATTTTCATCATCAGATCAGTTTAGATTAATATAGGTATATAAGATTGATCAAACAATTAAACATTAACACTTTCAATAAACATTACTTTTTTTTTTTTCTTTTCTTTTCCCCTTTCTTTTTTTAACAGTTGACACATTGCATATTGTCCTCACAATAGTTCTACAGAGCACAGTGTGTGGGCATGACCCACCTTCCTATTGATGTTGCTAAGAGAAAAGAAAAGAAAATTCTTCTCTTTGAACTAAGAGGAAGCAGATGCATACACAGTCCAATGTTCTACAGTTGAAGTGGGCCACCAGTGAAGCTTGCAATGTTGGAGGCTATTGATCCAAGCTTCCTACAGCTCATCTCATCAATCTAGCTCTGGGTTTTATGCATTATAATTAAGCTTTTTTTTTTTGCTGGGTGATCAAGGGCAAGTCAAAGCAAGACCTGTATAACAAAACATTCATTTTTTGTATCTTCCAAGGTCAAATCCCCTCAGGATTAACTTTGGGACCATATACAGTACTTTGTAGAACTGTTGTTAGTGTCAGCCTTCAGGACAAGTCACGGCCATTGCTTGGCCAGTTTGCTTTCTGTGAAAGTCCAAGAGAATGTTTTTCCCTGGGTGACTCTCCTTAGACACACTATAGTTCATTTATCCCTTTCCTCTGAGGTCCCATAATCTCCTTGACCAGAAAATTTGGGACACTTCTGAGTTATAGGATATTACAGCACAGGTTCTCTTATATCCTGAGTCCTCACTGACCTTGAAGGGCTAGGGCCAAAATATTGGCTATCCTCATAGTCCTTCTTTTTCTCCAATTTTTGGTCTGTTAACTTACATTCTCAACCCTCCAGCAGAAAAGCTTTGTGATGCTATTACTCTATAACATAGTAGGAAGTATTTTTGAGGCAGGGATTCCCTAAGTAGTCCAATTCCAGGATGGACTCAAATTTTTTATGTAATCCAACCTGGCCTTCAACTTGATATCCTCTTCCCTCAGCCTCTCAAGTGCCACATTACAGGTGTATGCCACTGTGCCTGACAGAAAAAAAGTCTTACTATTGAAGTACACTTTATTTTGTTAAAAGTATTTATGCAGATTATAATCACAAGTTTTTGTTTATTTTTTCTTTTAAATATACTTGGTTGTTGCAGGATCTCACTATGCAGCTTGAACTCCTGGTGATCCTCCTGCATTCAACCTCTCCAAGACTAGGATTACAGGCATACACTCCTACACCCAGACTCTGGCTGGCTCAGCCTGCCCTGAGGGCCGGGCTGGCATGGCAAGTGGTGCCATCTGAACCTTATTCCCTATGCTTGCCTAAGGGACTTTAGTCATTTATAATGACTCTGAACCTCAGAAAATTATATAAATTGTCCCTGTCTCACAGTTACTAAGCTGTGAAGCCAACATCTGAACCTTGCCTAGCTATAAGATTTTTTTAATTCTGCTGTTATTTTCTGTTACAGAAAAGTGAAAAAACATGGCCATCATATAGCTCATCGATATGCTATAAACTGATCATAAGTTAATGAGTGAATTAATTCAGTATAAGAAATCAAACTTGGCAGGCCCGGCGGGATGGCTCAGTGGCCTAAAGCACCTGCTTGGGAAAGCTGGGGCGGCTTCAGGGATTGCAGTTCGATCCCCGGCACCACATGCTGCGCCAGCCCTGCCCTCAGGGTGGGCTGAGCTGGCCATAAAAATGAGTGAATAAACAAACAAAGGTTCTGAAACAAGAAAAAATAAATAAAGTAAAAAATTCTTAAAAAAAAAAAAAAAAGAAATCAAACTTGGGATCTTGTGCTTGCCAGGTAGGTGCGCTGCCACTGAACTGCCCTAACCCAATCATAAATTTTATTTAATTAATTAATTAATTTATTTATTTTTGTCTTTTTGAGACAGGGTCTTACTGTGCAGCTCAGGCTGGCCTTGAGCTCACTTTGCAGCCCAGGCTGGTCTCGAACTCGCACCAATCCTCCTGCCTCAGCCTCCTGAGTGCTGGGATTACAGGCGTGCGCCACCACGCCCGGCTATAAATTTTATTTTTTTTTTTGCAGTATTGGGGATCAAACTCAAGACCCTGCACTTGCCACACAGTGCTTGTATTACTCAGCTATATCCCTAGTCCTAAATTTTATCATTGAGAAAGAATTCCAATGTGCAGTTCAGGCTGGTATCAAACTTGCAATGGTCCTTCTGCTTCAGCCTCTCGAGTGCTGGGATTACAGACATGTGCCACCACATCTGGCCTGATCATAAATTTAAATAACTGAATAGTCTATATTTGTGATCTCCCTTAAAGAAGCTTACCTTTTATGAGTGAGACCAAGAAACTAAGTTATAATATAAATTAACCTGCAGATAAAGGAATTCTTTAGTCAGCTTCCCAACTCCTAGTCACATTAACCTGTGATAGTTATACCTAAAGTAATATTTACTTTAGATAAGCATAGATTTTACAGCTTCTGAATATGCATATACCTGGAAAAATAAGAGAATTTGTATATCCTTCCATGTGATCCTTACAATTTGCGCAAGCTGTAGTCTTTAAGTTTCTTTTCATGCCAAGAAGAATCTGCATGGTCAAGTAAAGCAGGCTCCAAAGGCAGGAAGCAGAAGCAACATGACATTATGGCAGTACCTTTCTGAACAGTCTCTTTTGCTGGTGTAGGGCCTTGGGGCAAACCCTCAACATAAGTAGTTGGCAATAAGTCCGCTGATATAGGTTGGTCTTGTAGCTTCTGTAGTCTCTCTCGCACAGCACTGGTCAGATCTATATAAGCTTCATCGATGCTGGCACGTTCAATCACAGCAAAATGAGACATCACTCCCATCACTTCAACACTGGCTTCCCGGTACCTAAAAAGCATGAGGGTCATACATGGAGGCAATCTTGGCCTGTCATCCCATCATCTCCCTTTAGTTTTAATGAACAACCTACAGAATCAAGATATGCACTCTAACAGAGACTAGACTGTTAGTGGACAACTTAGCAAGATCTTGTCTCAGACACATCTTTTTAAATGGACTGCCAATGTAGCTTAATGATAGAGCATTCCTGGGTTCAATACTCAGTATTGGAATAAATAAAATAGAAATGGTTGTGAAACTAACTCTGTGGTAGAGTACTTTTCAGGAATGCTTGAGATCTTAGATTCAATTCCTAGTTTGGAAAAATAAACAAATAAATAATCTTGTTTAGGTTGTACAGTATGATTTTTTCCAAATCACACCATGAGGTCAAAATATATGTTTAAGGAAAGTTATGTTGTCTATACCAGCATAAAGTTTTATTCAATGCAACAGCACATATGCCCATGGCCTGAATTAATTCTGCTATGATTAGGCTGTTAATTTCTTTTTTTTTTTTTTTTTTTTTGTCTTTTTGAGACAGGGTCTCGCTATGCAGTTCAGGCTGGCCTTAAGCTCCCTTTTGTAGCCCAGGCTGGTCTCGAACTCACACCGATCCTCCTGCCTCAGCCTCCCAAGTGCTGGGATTACAGGCATGAGCCACCACGCCCGGCTAGGCTGTTAATTTCTATCAATTCTATCTTCTTTTCTGGCGGTAACTCCAATGTTAGGCTGGCTAGGCCACTCTACTTTTATTCTTCTAATTCATAGGTGAATTTAGGTATCTTAAGTTCCAAATCAAAGTGTAATATTGCCCGGCGCGGTGGCTCACGCCTATAATCAAAGCACTTGGGAGGTTGAGGCAGGAGGATCAGTGTGAGTTCGAGACCAGCCTGGGCTACAAAAGTGAGCTCAAGGCCAGCCTGAACTGCGTAGCGAGACCCTGTCTCAAAAAGACAAAAAAAAAAAAAAAAAAAAAAAAAAGTGTAATATCATACCAACAATACTATACTATGAAAAAGTAAATACTGCAATCTGAAAAGGTAAATGTAAATCCCTAGTCTTTTGCTCACCTGTGTGAAAACTTACTTTAGCCCTTCTAAACTTTTTTTTTTTTTTCAGGACCAGGGATTGAACTCAGGTCCTTGTGTTTGCCAGGCAAGCACTTGAGCTATCTCCCCAGCCCCAAGCCCCTCTAAACTTGATTCCTTATCTATAAAGGGAAGAGTAATACTGGCATCTACTTTTATTTTTATTTATTTTTTGTATTTTTGAGACAGGGTTTCGCTATGCAGTTCAGGCTGGCTTTGAGTTTATTTTCTTAGTGTAGGCTGATCTCAAACTCGTACAGATTTTCTTGCCTCAGCCTCCCAAGTGCTGGGATTACAGGCATGCAACACCATGCCCAGCTGGCACCTACTTTTAATAATGTGAGATTTCAAAGAGGCATAAGCTATAAAGAACTTAAGGCAGTGCCTTGAATATGACATATGCTAAATATATTAGGATTATTACTGGCTGCAGCTTGTTCCTACCTCTATGTGTCTCTCATTCCAAGGTTCAATGTTTAAAATTTACAGAGTCTAGTCAATTCAGAACACAAAGAGGCAGGCATGGTAGTGGCACATGCCTATACTCCCAGTCCTGAGGCAGAAGGATTGTTGCAAGTTCAAGGTCAACCTTGGCAACATGGTGAGATCAAGGCACTTTAAGTACATAGTGAAACCCTATCTCAAAAAACCAAAACCAAATAAAACAAAACACAGCTTCCCCAGAAAAACTTGTTAGTTTCATAGTCTTTTAAATCACTCTAGGCTTTTGTGCTAAGAACACGAGAATTAAAAAAAAAAAAAAAATATATATATATATATATATATATGTATGTATACATATACATATATATGTTAGTATTAAGTTTTAATCTTACTTATTAAAAAATCAGTGCTTTTAAAATTTTTATTTATCTATTTATTTATTTTTTTCTTTTTGAGACAGGGTCTTGCTATGCCATTCAGGCTGGCCTTGAGCTCACTTTTGTAGCCCAGGCTGGTCTCGAACTCTCACTGATCCTCCTGCCTCAGCCTCCCAAGTGCTGGGTTTATAGGCATGTGAGTACTAAGTTTTAATTATAACAATCTAGCTGGGCATGGTGGTACTCACTTGTAATCTCAGCATTCAGGAGGCTGAGGCAAGAGGATTATCCTGAGTTTCAGGCCAACCTAAACTATACAGCAAGGCTTTGTCTCAAACTCCTTCCAATAAATAAAATTAATTGCAACACTTTTTAAACAAAGAAGTAAATGTCTATAGGAAGCAATTATTGTAATAATGGTTCTGAACTATTACTGAAATAGAATGTTAAAACCTTTCTATTTTCATTTCATAAAGATAACATGTTCACCAAAGGGAACCTTTCAGATGTTACTTAAAAGTACTCTGAAACATTAGTTCCAACTCTCACAAATCATTATTTTCTGATTTTTAAAAATTATTATTATTTTTTTTCCTTGTTTCAGAACTTTTGTTTGTTTGTTTATTTATTTATTTATTTATATGGCCGGCTCAGCCTGCCCTCAGGGTAGGGCCGGCGCAGCATGTGGGGCTAGGGATCGAACCGTGGTCCCTGCAGCCGCCTAAGCTTTCCTAAGCAGGCACTTTAGAGCACTGAGCCATCCTGCTGGGCCCCATTTTCTGATTTTCCATGTCCCTTTAAACAACCTTTTTCTTACTTGGTAAGATTAGCTTTCCCCCGGGATTCACGAACTTGTGCCAGTAGAAGATCAGGGCATAACTTCTTAGCATCATCGGCCCACATATTTCTAGTGACACCAAATGCACGAGCTTCATAACTCACTGCAATTATTCTAAGGTTAGAGAGAGAAGAGGAAAAAACATTAAATTTAGCAGGAATAGGCCATACATACATAAAGATAGAAACTTTTTGAGCAGGGTGTGGTGGAACATGCCTGTAATCCTAGCACTTGGGAGGCTGAGGCAGGAGAATCAGCGTGAGAGACCTTGTCTCAAAAATGACAAAAAAAAGAAAGAAAGAAAGACAGAAAGACAGAAAGACAGAAAGAAAAGAAATTTTCTGACCACAGATACCATTTGATCCCAAACACAACAGTTTGGAAACCTCAGACACAAGAGCTCACACAATGACACTGTATCCTCCCCATGGATTAAAGCAGCACTAGACACTTACAACAATAAACAGCAGTACATACCCACCACCTTTCCAAGATTTGTACTGCACGACTGCACAAGGTTTATTCCTCAAATGAGGATTTTGCCGCTGCTCCACTTGAACAAAGAAACAGTCCATGTCCACAAGAGCAACCACTCGGTCTTGTCCAGTGTCCATTTCTGTGTAAGATATTGTATGGAGTTAGAGAGATGTGAAGCTAAAATACCAGGGAAAACTATTTCTATTCTTTCACTGATAAGTTACCATAAGCTTGGGAGCATGGAAACTAACAGGAGTACAAGACATTTTCACATACTGCTGGCAAGGGCATAAAGTAGTACAACTTTATGAGGGTAATAAATACTTTAAAAGTAACTCATCCTCAAAAGAGTCAAACATTTCACAAAAGATATACAAATAGCCAATAAGTGCACAAAACTAGGCTCAGCATCATTAGTCATGAGGAAATGCAAATACAAACTACAATAGGTAGGAAGCCCTGAAAATGGTGCCCCAGAGCACCCTGTAACTCACAGGGGAGAAGGGACAACACCTTCTAGTTTTTAAGTACTAGTCAACATGGAACTCTTCTGTCATGGGTACAACGAGAAGTTTCTAAACACATATAACGCACATCAGTAAGGCCCCATGGGCCTTAGGCCTTACTGCTAAAATAAAAAATTAACTTTCTAAAGAAATCTATGTTATATGAGAAAAATTACCTAATGACTGTGTTGCCTAAAGCTTACTTTAGCAGTAATAAATATTCTGTGGCACAACTTAAAGGAGTAATGACATATAAATACTGACATTTGATTTCTTGTGTGTGTTGGCTCAGCATTCAGAGCACTTTACCCTGGTTCTTTAAGTACAACACTAAAAAATATTCCAAGCTTCACAATAACCTTACCTGACAACTGATAATATTTTAACTGTATGGGTGCTTAATTCTATAAGACAATGTATTTTATCTTTTCCTTTCTTCTTTTTTTTTTTTGAGACAGGGTCTCACTATGTAGTTCATCTGGCCTTAAACTCAGTATGTTGGGGGTGCTTTTCGGTTAGCTCAGTGGTTTAAGCACGTGAGCTGGCAATCCCAGTCAGACACAGGGGATGGGGTTTGATCCCCAGACCCACTCTTAATGCAGCCTAAGGCTACCAAAAAATAAATAAATAGATAAATAAACTCAGTATGTAGCCCAGGCTTGCCTTGAACTCAGCATTCTTTCTGCCTCAGACTCCCTAGTGCTGGGTGGAATTACAGGTGTGTATCACCACACCAGGCAAAAAAAGGTATTTTGATATTGACATTTTATTAAAGTATGTTGATTTTTTGAAAAAAGCACACAATGCATTATCAATGGGGGAGAAAGCTGATGATAATCCAGTTAATAGATCTAAGTATAAGTTTAGGGAAAAGAGCTGTAGAAGATCATATTGTACAGTCAGCATTCAACACACAACAGTTCTACATCAAGCAACTGTTTTATTTTTAAGAACTGTTTGTACTCAGCATATACATCTTCTTTGTTGTGCAGGGACCAGGTTTGATCCCCAGCATGCCATTCCCCTCCCACACTGAGATGAGACTAGGCATGGTGGCACGCACCTCTGATCCTAGCTTTTGGGAGGCTGAAAACAGGAGGATCATGATGAGTCCAAGCTGTGTAGTGAGACCCTATAGATCCTGTACTAAACACACACACACAAAAAAAACTTTATCTGATTTAAGAACATTTCATCTGTGAACTTTCACAATTTGAATGGACCTTGTATTAGAAATAAATAGCTCACACTTTCAGACAATGTCATAGTTGTGTTGCTGTGTGCTTACTGTACAGTGAGATAGTGTACAGTAGTGCAGTGCTCAATCAGAACCCAGAATGTATGGAAGCAAGAGAAAGTAGAGGTGAAGTGATGGAGCCTCATAGGAAACAAAAGGCAATAAGCATGGAAATAAAAGTGAAAACACAGTCAGGAGTGTTGGTGCACTCCTGTACTCCCAGCACTTGGGAGGCTGAGGCAGGAGGATTGGTCTGACTTTGAGACCAGCCCGGGCTGCAAAAGTGAGCTCAAGGCCAGCCTGAACTGCATAGCAAGACCCTGTCTCAAAAAGACGAACGTTTCTCACAGAATAGAATTTATTCAAAATTTGGAGACTTCCTATATTAGGTACTCTAGAAATATAAGTATTCTAGCAATGATTTAAAGTATGTTGAAAAAAAAAAGAAAAAAAATAAAGTATGTTGGCAGGGATTTTGGTTGTCACTTGCCTAGCATTCTCAAGGTTCTGGCAATGATATCATAAAAATAATGTCTTCATTTTATAATATTGGGGATGGGGGTTATGGCAATACAATGTTAACTATAATCAATTAGTTAATATAGTGTTTGCCAGGTTTCTCAGTATAAAGATTTTCCTTTTGTAGCTAATAAGTATCTTGAGAAAAAACATTTTGAAACTAAGTAACTATCCTGTTACTCGTCAAACTTTCAATCACTAAGCAATAGATAGTGGAAAACTACAATAACAATTACTTTGTAATAACTGTTATTTTCTGTTTATGTAAATATTTGAACATACAAAAAAAGGTCCTCTATGATTAGTGGCTAGACATAAAGGTATGTATTGCATGACTAATACATTGGGAAAACTTTACACACATTTGAGACTGGTTACTGACTGCTATTTAACATTATTAGTAATTTGGAAGAAATACAAAAAACTGGGAACCTTTAAGTAACATTGCTGACTTCCACCAGACATCCTAATTTAATCGGTATAGATATGACCTGGCCATCAGGATTAGTAAGATTCTTTAAGCAAATCCAATATACAGAATTTAACCACTGGCTTCAAATGACAGTTATAAAAACACCAGAAATTCATGATTTAAATATGAGGAAACACAGGTTATATGCCTGACTGAGCACCCAACTGTACTCTTTAAAAAGTTTTTCAAAAACTTAACAGTCACCAGGACAAGCTGTCATACACCCTAACAAAGCTGGATCAATGGGAAAAAAACCCCAAATAATTAAGAAAATCGAAAGTAGTCAAAACGTTTACTACTCCTGTGAATTCCGATTGTAGATACTTTAAACATTATAACTTAAAACCATGCTGGAAGTTTTTTTTTTTTTTTTGAAGTATCTCTTCTCAAGGATAAGGAGTTACACCAGGAGTGAAATAAGACGCAGTGACTTAGCAAACATTTTACTAGGTACCCCCATCCCCCTACCAAAAAAAAAAAAAAAAAAAAAATCACAAAAACAGAGCCAGGCGTGGGCGACCCGAGGCCGGAGGCTCTTGAGCGTAGCCTGGATTACACACCAAAACCTCGTGCACACACACACCCAACCCAAAGACAAAGGTGCAGATATGCAGACATGACAAGTATTTACTGGAGAAGACAGGGTTTTATAACGAGAAGGGAGAATGCACAAACACGCTTTCAGCCAAACCCCGGCTTCCGGATGAGGACTACACGAATTCTTACATTTGATAAATCATGAAAACTGTACAAGTCTTGAATGGCTGTATTTCATCTTTAAATATCCTACTTATCCCAATCTGCACAACACAAGTTTGGAGCCGAGCCAGTAGGAACTCGCAAGGGAAAAATAAAGCTGTAGAGAAAGCTGTAAGAACTACAGGAATTTTTCTACCAAACAAATCTCAAGACCGTCTCTCTGTGATCACCATATTCTCGTTTTCGGTCCAATGTGTTACCTGCCACGCTGTTTCATAAAACCAGCAGCCAAGGAGGCAATGTAAGGAGACTTAAGGCAGCGACACCGGACACCTCTCGATTTCCTTACCAAAGCGACAAACACTTGACTAAAGCTGCCGACGACGGATGCAGGGCTCAGGGCTCACAGGAGTTTAGCATGTCTCCATACCCTTCCGGGGACAGGGCAATGGTCTTGAGAGCTTCGTCCCTCTCCCTGACAGAGAATCCCGCAAGCAGCACAGGAACAGCGCCCAGGAAGCCCCAGGGAGAGCCAGGGCCGCCCCGACTGACGTCAAACAGCGCGCGCGCGCTGTAAGTGACCGTTGGCGCGCCTGCGCACAACTGCCTTTCCGGCTCTCGCCCCGCCTACCAAGGACGACCTGCACAGCGGAGTCGCCACTTCCGTGCACGCGTGCGCAGTGGCGTGTCGGGCGCGTGCGTTGCGCCGGGTCCTTCCCGGCTCCAGCTCCTGCGGCTTGCGCTCCTCCTCCCGCTCCCTACCCCCAGCCCGCGGCGGCCGCGTTCCAACGTGTGGTCCCTCTGAGTGGGGCGCCGGTGCTTCGTGCTTCACGGACTGTCCTGCCTTGTGTTCTCGGCACGTGGTGCCTGCCATGGCGATGGATCAAGTGAACGCGCTGTGCGAAGAGCTGGTGAAAGCGGTGACGGTCATGATGGACCCCAGCTCCACCCAGCGCTACAGGCTGGAAGCCCTCAAGGTAGCTGGGATCCCTACGCCCGAGTCCCACAGCCCTTCGTGCTAGGGGTCCGGGTCTGCGCAACCCCGATTCGTCCGAGCTTGGGCCTCTGCGCCGACATCCGAGCTCTGCCCCCGCCCTTCGCCCCAGACACTGCCAGGGGCCTTACCCGCCGCCCTTCCCCCTCCTCGCGACCCTTCGGCCGCGATCTCCACCGGTTTTCAGTGCCCCCCTCAGCCCCACTTCTCCAGTCCAGGCCCTCCCCCGGGGCGCACACATGCAGATCCCGTCCCCAGTGCCAGCTCGGTCCTTCTGGGTCCTCCCAGTGAACACCCGCAGGCCCTCCTAATCGTCCTACCCAGTCTCCAGCCCCGCCCCCCCATGCCCGTCTAGCCATCCTTGCCTATTGCGTTAAGGTAGTTGGCGCTTCTGAGCTAATCCGCATCCTGTTTCCCTGTTCTCTTGAGTGTGTGTTATTCGTAGGCTGGTTGTGCAAAGATGAACTACCACTTGCTTTGCATTTTCTCAAGTGCACTTTGGTTTCCTGAAAGTAGTGTTTTTTGGTTTTTTTTTTTTTTGAGTCTGGAGTGGAGTGCTTTAGTCTGTGGATTCTCAAGTGTGGTAGTTTGGGAATCAAATAATACTAATGGGGATGCTAAAATCGAAGTGATTACCCTTTAAACGATGTCAGTACCTGTTCCTGTGTAGTTCAGGTGTTGTAACTTCATAGTCAGCGCCATTTGGAGGAAACTTTACATACTGTGTCACAACTTGGAATCAAGTAATCTTTTATTATTATAAAATATTTAATTGGGCATAGTGACACACACCTGTAATGCCAGTACTGGAGAGCCAGAGGCAGGAGTATTGCTTCAAGTTTGAAGCCAGCCTGGACCTGAGTTCAAGGCTAGCCTGTACTACAAAGTGAGACACTGCCTGAAAGTTCCACTCCCCTCATTTAAAGTAGGCACAAAAGTAGAGGATTCTACGGTCATCTAGTAGTCATGTATATATTTGTCACTTAAATTTAGCTGTTAGAGCTGAACGTGGTGGCGCACGCCTGTAATCCCAGCACTCGGGAGGCTGAGGCAGGAGGATCGGTGTGAGTTCAAGACCAGCCTGGGCTACAAAAGTGAGCTCAAGGCCAGCCTGAACTGCATAGTGAGACCCTGTCTCAAAAAGACAATCAATCAATCAATCAATCAATCAATAATTCGGCTGTTACTTAGCTTTTAATACTTTTGCTTTATTCTGTTTGTCCCCCACCTCAATTTTTTAAAGCAAATCTGAGGAATTGTCATTCTTCCATCTGCCGCTATATATATACTTCTGAAGTGTATTTCTTAATTTTTTACTCCTTTAGGTTCAATTATTTTTTTCAAAGATAGTAAGGCTAGCTGGGCGTGGTGGCGCACGCCCATAATCCCAGCACTCGGGAGGCTGAGGCAGGAGGATCTGTGTGAGTTCGAGACCAGCCTGGGCTACAAAAGTGAGCTCAAGGCCAGCCTGAACTGCATAGTGAGACCCTGTCTCAAAAAGACAAAAAAAAAAAAA
>PVJA010019452.1:0-38381 GCA_004027025.1 Myocastor coypus | reverse complement strand
ATGATGGTCAGAAAATATCATTTACAAGCTAAGTCAAAGATATTTGATACTCAGAAAGCCAGTGATGATAAGCCCAGTACCTATGTTATAGAGTAATAGTATCACAAAGCTTTTCTGCTGGAGGGTTGAGAATGTAAGTTAACAGACCGACAATTGGAGAAAAAGAAGGGCTATAAGGATAGCCAATATTTTGGCCCTACCCCCTCATTTCTCCTTTTTATAAATCAGCTGATGCTGAATTCGAGGCACCGCGGCTTGTTCACCACTGTGATCACCACGATGAGCAGCCTGGTCGTCTGTGGGAGTCCCTTCTGTCCCAGGTCTCAGGCAGCCCCATCTGGTGGAGGAAGTTGCAATACTAGGGCGCACAGAGGCTCCCCAAGCTTTTCCGTGGGCCGCAAAGGGGTCATTTCCTCACACACGGCACTGGCTAAAGAAGTCACTCAGTCAAGCCTGATGTTGGTCCGGCAGGGAATGTGACCTTCCCCCGGGGAAACAGCATGGCAGTGACTCAATCTGTCCCATCATAGAGCCTCATTACTGGAATCCAGCCCGGGTTTTTATAGACGAGAAGATCAATGCCCTGAGATGCTAGACGACTCGCCTAAGGTCATACAGCGAATGAGTGGGAAGAGGAGGAGGCGAGAGGGGGAGGAGGCGGGGGGAGAGCCCACACAGGTGGAAGGCCTTCCACTTTGCACACAGGAGCGGGCGCAGGAGCAGAAAGGAGGCACATCTGGATTGAATTCCAGCTGTGTAACTCGTGCGCGTCATTTCTACCCCGAGCCTCCTCGGCTTCCTCACAGCTCTTTACCCTCTGTACCCTTGGTTTTCCTGCTATACCGAAGGCTGGCCGACCCACCACGTTGGCCCACCTCTGCTTGCCTCCCTGACCCTGTAGGACCCACGGACTCTTCTAGAAGAGCCACTCTAATCTGAAGGAGGAGGAGTGGGCCACAGCAGGGAAAGGAGTGGCGTGGGGGCGCAGGACACTGGGGAAGAAGATAAGAAAATGGTTTCAAGAACAACTGTCACCAGGTCTGTTTGCCTTTGTCTTATAAAAATTCTGTTTTCAACATTTATGAAATGAAAGTCCAGGAGAGTCTGTTCATGCAGAGCCATTTCCTGAGAGCTCTGACAGTTAACATTTCAGGGATATATATATATATATATATTTCAAACAGCCCTCCGAAGGATAGCCTGGAACCTATGTGGAATGTGTTTTTATGATTAGATGGGGTGGAGGATGAGTGACTGTTGCCAGCTTCTGGGCTTGTGTCCTCTCTGTGTCTCTATCTCTGTCTCTCTTTCTCTCTTTCTCTCTTTTTCTCCCTCTGTCTCTCTTTCTCTCTCTGTTCCTCTGTCTCTCTGTCTCTGTCTCACTCTCTGTCTCTCTGCCTCTGCCTCTGTCTCTGTCTCTGTCTCTCTCTGTCTCTCTGTCTCTGTCTCTCTGTCTCTCTGTCTCTGCTCTCTCGCTCTCTCTCTCTCTCTTTGTCTCTCACACAGACACACATACCTCCCTGAAAAGGGCTGTTTTCTTTGTTCTGGGAAGCTCGCTCTATTTACAATGCCTAGTAACAGCACAGATGGTTCCACACGATTGCTGCCGTACCTGTCTAGGGGAGACGTCTCCAGGTCTCCATCCCACCTTCCCTCCCAGCTGCCCCTGAGCTGCCTTGAGGCTCATAGCACAGCTGGCCTCTCAGGAACCCCCACCACACATAGTGGTGGAGGCCATCCCTGCCGGGGGACAGATGCCTCATCTCCGTGCTCCCTGAATGAGGAGTACCTCTCTGTCACCCAATGTCCATCCTATCCACTGAGCCTCAGGGAGAACTGGCAAAGCTATGGGCTCTCACAGCCAGCAAGAGACAGGCTCTGTCCCACTGATTTCAAGTTCGAGGTAAAACATGAGATAGAAAGGTCTCAGGGCTGAGCAGTAGCAGGCTGAGTCTTCACCATCGGGGCTGGATGCTGTGGCCCCACCATCCTCTACACACATCCGTCCACTCAGGAAACGTTTTGTGAAAGCCTTCCACACTCCAGACGAGACATGGAGATAAAATTCCTAAATATTATGGGGGAGTGGGAGACGCATGAGCAGGAATAATTAAGCTCTATAGCATTTTACAGGTGTTACATTCTCGGAAAACAAAGCTGCCTGGAAGGCGAGGTCCTCGTGGGACTAGAGATAGCAGCAGAAAAGAAGATTCGAGCTGAACAGGTATCTGGCAGCCCAGCAACCCGGAGAGCGCACGGCAAGTGGAAAGGCCTAGCGGGGAACAGGCTGTCTCATGGAGCAACAGCAACGAGGAGGCTGTGTTGTGGCTGGAGAGCTGCGGAGGGGGTGCGAGGCAGCTGCCACAGGCCCGTGGCAGACATTGCGACTTCTCCTGAGTACAGTGGGCCACAGGGTGGCTTAAGGAGCTTCCACTCTGATACATGCTGAGAGAGGGTCACTCTGGCTGCTGAATGGAGCGGTGTCTAGACAGAGGCAAAGATGAGAACAGCGAGAGCAGGACAAAGTGACCCCAGGAGCTAGGGGACAGTGAGTGGCCACTTGGACCATGGTGGTAATAGCAGGTGGATCTTATGCACTTGGAAGGTCGAGCCCAATAAAATAAGATATCCTGTTGGCTCAGATATGGTGGGAGGGGAAAGAAGTAGCCTCTGTGTGGCTATAGACTTAGCCTCAATAGGTAGAAGATGGAGCAGGTTTGAGGGAAAACATCAGGAGGTTCATTCTGGATGCTATTTTAGTTCAAACCACAAATGCCTCCTGAGGAGCTCATGTGTTCAGAGGCAGAGCTTTGGGGAGCTGCTGGGATGGTGGGATGCTAACTTCATCTACAGATTAGCACACAGGTGCATGCAGGGCCTGGTCTGAGGAAGCAGGGGATGTCCCCTGGAAGGACAGGTGCGGTCTCCAGAAGCTTCCTCTCTTTCTCTGGCTCCACCCTCGTGCCTCTGTTTCCTGACTGCCGCCCGTGGGTAGCATTGCTCTGCCACCCACTTCTATCATGATGCTTCTGCCTTGGAGCCAGATGACCATCGGCTACAACTGTTGAAACCATGAGCTAAAATAAAGTTCTTTTCCTTTGAGTTGTGAATGACAGACGTGTTGGCTTAGTGGGGAAAGAAGTGATGAGCACAGATGCAGTAGATGTGAGATGCCCTAGACATCCAGGCAAAGAGGACAGCAGAGAGAGAGCCCAAGGCCGGAGACCTGTGGGAGGCGCGCGCATTTTAGTGCCCCTGTGAGCCGGCTGGGTGGCCTGTGTTTCTGTTTATGAAGCTTTCCAACACTTCTGTTCTTCCTAATGTCCTTTTGGGTGTGATGGATCCAGGCTCTGAAAAACTCACCAAGCTCCCCAAGGTCACACCACTGGGAGGCAGCAGAGCCGAGAACAGGGCTCACCCGCTGGGAGGTCGCGGCTCCTAACTTTGGAAGCTCCACCTGTCTAAGCCATTTTCCTCGCTCATAATTAAAGGCACTAAGCATCGTTGTTTTTGAGGGTCAGAGGAAACAGGCTCTGGCGGAATGCTGCCCCACTTCCCGCTCTCCTGTCTGCAGCACCTGGCTCGCTCCAGACCCCACCTTCTAAATCACTGCAGCCTGCCACCCCCCACCCCCCACACACACCTGCCCTCCCCTTCACAGGGGCAGGCGGCACCACTGTCATTGGTTTCTTTTCTTTTCTTTTTTAACTTTATTTTGAAGAGTAAAAATAGCAGAAATAAATATTGAAAAATAGTAACAAGAGTACATGTAGTACAGAATTCCAGAACAAGAGCAGAAATTTAACAGTGGTTGTATTACATATTTTCATCATCAAATCTGTTTTGATTAATAGATATAGGTATGTAAGATTGGTCAAATAATTAAACATTAACATTTTCAATAAACCTAAATTTTTTTTGACTCTTCCAAATGCATTTTGTATTTGTCACTCTTCTAAAAAAAAAAAAAAAAAAAAAAAAACACCTTATAGGGGTTAAGGATGCAGAAAACACAAGGTCCTGAGTTTGATTCCTGGTACCCCCCCCACAAAATTTATTTATTTATTTATTTATTTATTTATTTATTTATTTATCTTCTTTGAGTTCTTATACTAGGCAGACTATATGATATTTGCATATGCAGGTCAGGTCTGGTTTATTTCACTTATGAGTATATGTTCAAGATACATCCACTTGTATATGAACTCTTCTATTTTATCATTCTTTATAGCTGAGTAATATTCCATTGTATGAAAATACCACATCTCTTTCAATCGTTCTTCACATGATGGGCATTTTGCTTGTTTCCAAGATCTGTCATGGTTTCTTACAGGTGCTCATTAAGAGGCTCACTTGGCTGTGAAGCCCCAGGACACAACCAGCTGCAGCCTCTTTATCTCTTTGGCTCCATGGCTTTTAGAATAGTGCTCTAGACTCAGTAGCTAGCCAACCAGGGAAGTCTGGTACCAGAATCACCCTTCTCGGGCCCACATCCTTCCCTTATTTCCTTTCATTCATCTCCCTATAGATCTCTGGCCATGCTTTCTTGCAACCTTTAATCCCTGTGGCCCTGCTCAGGAAAACAGCATGGAGCACTTTCCCCTTACCTGGTCTTTTTTTTTTTTTTTTGAGTGTCCAACACATGCTAGCTTTATTTATCATTGACACCAATAATAAAATTGGCACACTGCACTTTCTCAGCACATGGAACTATCTGGCAGGCTTTGAAGAAGCTGTAAGTCCAGAATTTTCTCTGATCCTTACCCAGTCTTGGTTGGACTTCCGGTGTCACCCTGGCAGTTCCTGCCCAGCTGCTCCTCCAAACACCATGGACAGAATCTCCTCTGTAAGAAGAGTAATATGAAGATTCAAGTGGCTTTCTTTACAAGGCACCTAGAATACACCCACAAAATGCTAATACAATGCTCATCTCAGGGTCCCCATCATAATTTCATGAGACAGGTAAATCCCTCCTTTACTTAAAGGAAGGAAACTGAGGCTGAGAGAAGTGACTCCCAGCTCCCAGCTAATAAGTGGCAGAGCTGACACTCAAGGCAGGGCTCACCACACCCTGACAGGCAGCTTTGGTGGAAGCAGAGGGAATGGTTCTTGCCATAGGACGTGGGATCCAGTGGAAGAGACTGTGCAAATGCACGGAAAATTCCTGACACAATTTGAGCCCAGAGCTGTTTCATAACTCGGGAGAAAGCAGCAAGGAGGCCGAGGCGGGTGATGAGCTGCCTCGCTCCCTAAGAAGCTATGTCAGAGTCAGAGAATACCAGGCTCTCTGCTCAGCAGACTCAGGCCGAGCATCCTGCCCACTCTGGTTCGCCCCCCACCCCCCCACCCCCGTGGTCCCCAAACTGCTCCTCTTGATTGACTGCCAGCAAAGAAATCACAAAAGCCCAACTAGATTAGCAAGGCAGCATATGCTGCTCATGGGAAGTTAAACAATTGCACCGCTAAATAACATCTCAACATGGAATAGAAGGGATGTCACAAGGCAGGCTATGATTAATTGCCAAATGAATTATTGAAATTGTAATTGCAGAGGAGTTCAGAGGAGCATGTGATTGCTACCAGCCAGAATGGTCAGGGGGCTGGGCGGAAGCCAGCAAGCTGGCCCAAGCGAGAAGGCAGCCCAGGCCTGCACACAGGGTTCTCAGAAAGACAACAGAGAACAGAAAGAGGAGGGATGGTTCCACCACGGCTCTGGAGACAGGGCTGCAGGTTGAGCCTAGCAGCCAAGAGCATCTCCCCAATGGCCCCACTGCCACCTGACCTTCCCCAGCTGTCTAACACTGTGACCCTGTGGGGTCTTTGTGCGAGTCCCTCACCCCTTGAGGCTGAGTGGCCTTTTTCGTCTACATTAATTGCTCCATCTGCACAGTGGGTTTGGGAAGTGGGGTCTCTTCCATGGGTCACAAGGAAAAACAAGAAGAAAACAAGCACGCCTCCAAGATTTGCTGCGATGCAATTATACTGAGGCCCATTTCATAAGAGCTCAGATACATGGTGAGCCAGATCACATTTCCTGAAATGTGGGGTAGAAGGAAGGCATAAACTCGCAGTTACTCAGACCTGGACCGAACTTCTTACTCTCTCTTCTGGAACTGCCGTGTGATCTTGGATAGTGAACTTATCCTTTCTGGACCTTAGTTTTCTCATCTGTAGTGTGGAGCTGTATACAGATATTTCTAACAATGGCCTTCAGCATTGCCCAGGACAGACAATGTCAGATTCCCAACACAGAACTACTCCACTGTAGCCTAACTTCATGAAAGATGGCAGTTACTAGCAAAGGGTGGACCAATAACCAGCATCTAAAACAGCTGTCTTGACTCAAGACAGTGTCTGTCTTAGTTACTTTTCTCTTGTTGCTGAGCCAAAATGCCCAGCATCCAAAGTTAAAGAAGGAAACGTTTATTTGGCTCACAGTTCGTAGAGATTTCACTCCATAATTGAGACAGGGTGGCATGACAGGTGGGCACTGCAGAGGAGAACACGTGATGGCAACAGATGACAGCAAAGCAAGCAAGGGACCTTAGCAGGTTCCTCCTGCCCCTTTTATTACATCCAGGCCACTGAGATAAGGGCAGTGTCAAGCCAATCAGTGGGCTGATTTAGTAACCACCCACCTTTAATCCTAGCACTGCATATGGATCAATCACGTGCTAGACCCAGCCGCCTCTGAGCAAGCCCCACCTGTGACCATGAGGAGCTTGGTGGGACATCTAGACACAGCCTATCTGCGCCCCCTCGTGGCAGGAATGCAGCATGGCTGAAGCAGGGAAGTCACAGAGTAACCAAAGGCCAGGCCCAGGAAATGTGCGCTGCGGCGAGGAGCTGAGGCACCCGGTGCCCCCAGCGTGCTATTGAAAGAGCGGAGTTGGAACTTGGGCCACGGGTGCTGTGTCCAAGAAAGGGTTTATAAAGACGGCAGGGTGCAAAGCATTAAAATAAGTGTGTGAAGACAATTGTTCTGCAGGAGAGCCACCGTGGAATTAGGCTAATATGCGTGCACTGTCTTCTGCGAGTGTTCCAAGCTTTCTTTCACCTAAGTCGCTTCTTGGAAAGGCAGGACTTCCGAGGGAGGGGTGGACTCCGGCCTCTTCAGCAGGCTTCTCAGGGTCTCCAGGGGTGTGCCCGGATGTGCCCAGCGAGCAAGGGTACAGAGGGCATTCCAACGCTTTGATCTGGGTGTCTGGTGACCAGGATGGCATCGGGAGGCAGGCCGTTGGCTCAGAAAGGAAGAACTTCGCAGCATCGTGCTGTCCAGAAGAAGCAGTGCTGGAGGCAGACGGGCCAGCAGTCCCAGCCTGGATGGCGAAGGCCCGCGAGAAAGGAGCTAGGAGGGAGGTGGGCCTGGGTCAGCGCTCTGCGGCTTGAGCGTCCTCAGATGCCCAGGGAAGCGCCTCTGCCCCAGCCCTTGAAAGGGCGCCTCCTGCTGCTTTGTCGGAATCTGCCTGTGCTCAGCAGCAACCCGGCGTCTCTGAGCGCGGCCTCGGGAATCGCGGGCTCACAGCGCCCCCCGCGGCCTTTGCTGCGACTGCACTCATCTTGCTCCGCTTTTCCTTGGAGCCCAGGGCACTGGGGAGCCCTGGCAGTTCTGTTGCAGGGTCTCCTGTGAGCGCTTAGGCACATAAAGCCCCTGCCACCTCCTCCGTGCCCCACCCTCCCGTAGGGAAGCTCTGAGGCTCTAAGTCAAGCAGAAGCCCCTCCTGCTGCTCTGCTGGCTGAGGCCTGAGCGAGACTCTACCTCCCTCATGGCCAGAGCCAGGGCTCGGGTGGGGGTGGCCGTGGGGGCAAAGGACGTGTTTACGGGCTGATATCCAGATATCTGCAATGATGATACAGGGAGTGGATTTCAGGTGACAAACTAAGTGCTGTACCCCTCGTCCTCCCCCACACACATACACTTCTTTAAATTGACTCCAGTTCAAATCCTCCTCTTCTGATCCAGCTTCAGGGGAGTTAATCCTGACACCTGGTTCCCCTCACCCTAAGCCCTATGCGAGTCAAGCACTGGAAGAAGGCCTCCTGGTGGTTCCTACAGCAGTCTCTGCCCCTGGGCTTCCCCACGCAGCCCCTGCAGGATCCCTAAGTCAACCCCTGCGAGGCAGGCAGGACAGTGCCAGAGCGGGGCATGAAGCTATCTGCACTGCTTGCTCCTGAGTCCCCACTGTCCTGCTCTCGTCGTCCTTCCAGGTCTTCCCCAATCTTAGGGCCCAAGAAATCTCTCTTGGCCTCTGGGCGCGCTCCTGACGTGAAGTAGTCTTTCCAGGGCTCTTGTCTTTGGCGAGGAAGGCCTGACAAGTGGTTCCCTCTGAGAACCTTACGCAGGGGCTAGACTGAAACTGAAGATGAGGGAAAAAAGCGTTCAAAGCTCACTCCAGACAGTGGAGCAGGGCTCTGAATCCAGGTATCCTGACCCCAGGTCCCTGAAGAGCACTCCCCAGCAAGCCTGTGTGAGTCACAGAGCCCAAAAACCTGTGGGCAGCTTGCAGTGCCTTAGCGTGGCCTTTCCCCGGGATGCACCCCTATGTAGGAGGCACCTGAGGACAAACCTCTGAGCTCAGAGCAGCAGTTCGGTGATGGTCCAGCCTGGAGCACATCACGGCCTCCACCCTTCCCCGCTTCCTTCTGTCCTTCTGCCCCTCTTCCTTCTTTTCTCCTTGCTCCCTTCCTTCCATCTTCCAGCGGCTCAACCTCTGAGCGCCTGTGCTGGGCTAGAGAGTACCAGGCCGTGGGGACATTGGGAGACACCTGGTAAGGCACGAGACCAGGGAAGCAGATTCACAGGTGCCAAGATAGGCCAGTGCCTTGGTATCGTGGCTTCTGTCCACTTTGTCTACCTGGGCCGACTGTGGACTGCCAGGTCAGAAGGCTTTTCCCTGAGAACCCTGGGACGGCTGCCAGGGCAGCACAGGATTCTTGGTTAGACGGGAATTCCAACAGATAACATTTAAATTATAACTATGTATTCCCAAACTTGCATAGGGTATACATGCACCCCCAAAATGCTGTGCATCTGCAATTAAAGTTAACTGATGCCCTATATTTTCTTGTCAGCTTGGTCAACCTTTCCTTCTGCGACCTTCCGTTCCTCATCTATACCCCCCAAACCACCTGGCCCGTGTCTTCCTATACTGGTCCATTTGATCACCAAAGAGAGGATACTGGAAAAGCTCTGTCTCAGAGCCACTAGGGGCACAACGGCAGCTGGCGTCCGGTGCTTTCTGCGTCTTCCCGTCTTGCGTGCTGACCTGTTTACCTGCCTTGTTTCTCTTCAGGCTCTTCATAAGCCCATGTTGCAAGTGCTACTTCTGTCACTGCTTTCCATATGAAGGATGTGAGACAAGTAGGGCCTCATAGCTGAGAAGGGCAGAGCCAGGCAGATGGAGGATGTGACACCCCACACACCAGACCTTCCACCCTGGGCCTGTGCTGAGACGGGATGGCACATGGGCCCTGCTGACTTTGAGGCTGCTGGGCAGAGCCACCACCAGGCCACCCTCTTCCTCCATGGTCACATGTGACTGTGCACTGTGTGCTTATTCATACAGACAGAAATCCATTTCCAAGAAAGGCCTTTACAAAATGTTTAGCCACCTGCTGGCCCCGTCTGTTGTTTGGAACGTAGGGTATGCTGCCACCCTCTGGCAGATTTATGCCAAAACAGGCTGTGTCCTGGGACAAGACAAGCCATGACCAGGATGCTTCAGGCTTCTGAGGTCCCTCTGAGGACCTGCAGCTCTCGCGCCACTTTCACCCACCTCTGTCACCAGATCTCAGCTGGTGTCTTCCAGTGCCAGGGGAACTGCTGCTATTAATTCCCTTGAAACACTCGTTTGTGAGCATTTATGATACATCAAGGATGATGCTGGCTGGGCCTTAGCTGTAGGTCACTATCCTGGTGGAACTCTGATTTCTCTTCAGATCATATAAATCTTTCACCTTTCACTATCCTGGTGGAACTGGAAGTTCAGAGGTGGGAAGTGTGGCTAGGTAGGGACCATTAGAGATGCAAGTAGACAGGCACTGTGAGCTCTCAGAGGAAGCCCAGGCACAATGACAGAGTACGGGTGGTGACAGGGTGAGGGTACCACAGGTAGGAGGAGCTTTCTCCAGAGCCCTGTGACAGGCTCACAAGTACATCCCACTGCCCAAGCAGGAGAGGCAAGAGCAGAACAAGGGACAGGCGAGTGAGTGGGAGGATGTGGAGCTCCGAGAAGGAAGAAGAATGGAATCTCAGAGGCAATGTGGATGTTCCTTGGGGGCTCAGAACTGAATGAAGTCTGGGGAAATAGTGGAGACCGTAGGGGGAAGGGCCGAGCTGGAGGAGGCGGTCTCAGCAGTGTGTCCTAGAGGGGTGTGTCCTGCCCCAGCCCCGTCCCTCTTGCTGTCCCTCTTGCACCTTCCCTTTCTCTCTGCCTCGGGGGCTACTGTGATGCTAGTCACTTCCCCCATCACAGCCTTCCTGCATGTTTCTGCCTTAGCTCCGCCCAGATTACCACAACAGAAACTCCTGAAACTGTGAGCCCGAAGAAACCCGCCTCCCTTGAAGTGGCTTTTCTTAGGGCATTCATCATGGTGACAGAAAGCTGACTCTTGCTGGAGGGGAAAAGGCAGGGGGTAAGAGGGTGGCCCCACAGGGGTCACTCTGAGGCCTCACTCCCAGCTGTCACAGAGAGAAGAGCTCAGCTTTCTGGCCCTCCATAGTTTCCTCTTCCTGACTGTTGCTTTTCATCTAAATTGCCGACCGGGAATTTGGACTAGCTGCATTAGATGGCATAATTAAGATAAGCTGATTTCTAAACAAGGCCTCTGTAGACTGCCCTGTTGCTTTTCTGAAATGCTTTTTGCAGATCTTTTCTCTTTCAGGAATTAAAAGTTTTGTGCTGGAGCCCTGAACACAGGTGATTTGTTTTTGCTACTGCTGCTGCTGTTGTTGTTTAAAGAGAGTATAGAGCCAGGCGTGGTGGTGCACGCCTATAATCCCAGCACTCAGGAGGCTGAGGCAGGAGGATCAGTGCGAGTTCGAGACCAGCCTGGGCTACAAAAGTGAGCTCAAGGCCAGCCTGAACTGCATAGCGAGACCCTGTCTCAAAAAGACAAAAATAAATAAATAAATAAAGAGTACAAATTAGAATCAGAACTGAAAAAAATTGCAAGTGATAACAGAATTTTGCTTAACAAAGTAATAGGAATTTCACAGTATTAGTTTTAATACACAGTGTTGTCTTCCAACCAGTTACTCATACCACCAGACATATGCATGTAAAATTGGAAGAAGAAAGAAATTTATGAGACTAACAAGAAGAAAAAGTACAAACAATTGAAAAAGGAGACAAAATAAATTAAAGCATTAAGTGCTTCTTTGCCTAGACTAGCAGAAATGCACAGTACCGTCATCCAAACCATCCTGCTGACAGATGTAGATAAACCTCTTTCTCCCACTCCCTCTCCTGCCCCTCTCCTCAGCTCAGTGACTCAGTAACCATTTGAATAAGTTCGTTCCCTGTTCCCAGCGTGTGTGGTACCCATCTGTCTTAGTTACTCTTCTCTTGTTGCTGGGACAAATTCTCAACACCCAAAATGAGGGAAGGAAAGGTTTATTGAGCTCACAGTTACCGAGGGCTTCGGGCCATATTCAGCTGGCTCCAAGGCAGAGAGGCACAGAGCAGAAAGCAACCTTTCATGGTGGCAGCTAAGAGCCAGAGCACAGGGAGAGAGGTAGCAGCAGCGCAAGCAGCTAACTTCTCTTCCTTCCTTACATTGAAATGCAAATCACCTGCCCCAGGGGAGGTGCAACACCCACACCCACAATAATCAATTACAAATTCCAGAAGGCAGCCCATGACTGCATGAGGCTTTCGGGGGACACACTATACATAAACCATAACACCATCAGATTCTATTTTTCTCTTTCAGGGTCTCACACTAAGGTGATAATATGATAACTGCACATGCAGGTCTGATTTATTTCACTTAAGAGTATGTTCTCTAGTTGAATCCATTTGCTGACAAAAGACTCAAATTCGTGTTTTAAAAGATTGTCTGCTGCAGGGCCCATGCTCTGTGTATCCAACCCCTACCTCCATCAGCAGGTCCTGCAGCAAACACAGGGCTCCCTGCCTTCTTCCTAGGACCTGAAGGGGCACAGAGCCCAGACCTCAGGGAAGCGGTGAGCCCAGGGCCTGCTGAAGATCCTCCATCACAGGAGGAGGCTCACTGTGCCCCATTCTGTACCACAAGCTCTTCTTGTTGTGTTCCTCAAGAATTCCAAGAGACAGGCACAGCTTCCTGGAACAGAGGCAGGCTGCAGCCCAGAGGGGTTGAAACATTTGCCCTGAGTCACACCACAAGTGGAGTGCCAGGGTCTATAGTGGAGCACCAAGCTGGCTCCAGACTCTCGCCCTCACTCTTCCCAACCTGCTCTAAAGTTGTGCATGGACTGAAAAGCTGGCCAGAAGGACCTTCATTCCCTTGTCTCCTCTGTGTGCCTCTACAAAGGAGACCTCCAGAGCTTTGTTGGCTTCAGTCTTCATGCTTCCAACCTCACTGGAGGACAGTGAGCCTGGCATGGAACCCAGAATTCTCTCTATCTCCTTCATGTGGTCAGCGCAGCCAGGTCCCAGCTCACCTGTCCGTTCTGTGAGGTGACCCCACAGCAGGACACATCAGGACCCTTTCACTGTATACTCTCCTCATCTGTTCCTTCAGCTGCCCAGTGAGGACTTGGTGAAGCCCAGACCACTCAGCATATGCAGCACACTGGCTAGCCCATGAGACCTGTCTCAGACCTAAAAACCACTGTGGGAACCAGCAGTTGAGTCTACTTACTCAGCATGCACCTTGGGAGTGGCCATTCCCAGCTTCCGCTGGGCAGGTTCCTGGATGTATTCATCAGCAGTGTTGTGGGCCACAAATAATCAAGGGTGTTGTACAAAGGACCTATTTTCTCACCTCAGAAGCCTCAAGGGCAACTGCTTCTGAAGATGATGCAGTAGCTCTATAAAGTTAGAACTAAAGTCTCTGAGGCTCTTTGACAATTTCCTCAGGATTTCAAGACAGCTGCCGTACCCCTGGACATCAGGTTATTATTCCCAGAAGGAAGAATGGGAAAAGGATCAAGGCTATGCTCCTTTGAACAAAACAGAAAGTCTCCCAGGAACCTCACAGGAGAGAGCCATCTATGACTCATGAGCCATTCGTGGGTGCTCCTATGGGCAAGGGAGTCAGTAGAAAATGGGGAGAGAAGAGGCTCTGATGTGGTGATGTCACAGCACTCATCATCCTATCCTGTGGGCTCCTCTCCCTGCTAACCTCAGTGCGGCCACTGGTGTGCTGAGTGTAGGCTCAGGGCTCTGCCTCCTTAGGAGGAAGCTTGCATGATCCAGAGGCCTTTGGAGGGAAGTGGTCTTTCTGCACTCAGCACTTCTGATGCCGGGAGTTTCCACACCAAGTGATTTCCAGTCCTCTGCAGACACCAAGAAGGTGTCCAAGCTGACCCTGATTCTGGGAGTTAGAATGGAGCCACAGGCCTCAGGCTACAACCCTTCCCACCGCATGTGACAGTCACAGGCCCATACTACTCCCTGACTTGGCTCCACACCCAGGGTTCCCTGGCTTCTAACCCAGGTTTGATCATTTGTTTTAGTGGCTTAAAGAACTCGGAGAAGCACTTTGCTTATTACTTTGGGTTTACTAACGAGGGATACAGAGGAACAGCCAGCTGAAGCCCTATGTGGTGTGAGGTCCAGAAAGACCCTTCACACAAGAGTGCTGTCCCCATGGACTTGCCATGGGCACCCTCCTGTGGTCACCAGCTCTTTCCTTCAGGCTTTTTCCAGAGGTTCCATTAGTCAGGCAGAACTGATTACATCACTGGCCCTTGGTGACTAAGTCCATTCCCAGAATCCCTCCTTCGCGGCCCAGGGGTGGGACTGAGATTTCCCACTCTCTAATGACAGCACTGTCCTTCTGGTCGTGCCCAGAGCCCCCTCACCAGCATAAACCCTGGTGTGGCTGAAAGGGGAGGCTCGTCGTGCAGGACGAAGATGCTCCTCCCACCCTGTCAGCCAGAAAACCCGTAGGGTTTTAGGAGCTCTGAGCCAGGAAGCAGCCACAGAGACCACACGCATATTTGTTATTTTACCTCACAATCATAGCCTTCTAGGTATGAAGCCACAGGTAAAATGAGAGCAGCCACGTGGGTAAGCACCGTGCTTCTTGGGCCTTCCTCTTGTGAGCCATGCCGTGGCGCATGGTGAGACATTAACGTCCTTCCCCTGCAGTGTCTGTTGCAGCTCACTTCTTCAGGGTCCCCTTAGCACCCCCCAGAAATGAGGGCAGTCAGTCTGCTGGTGAATTTATAGCTAAGGGTGATGCTGGGAGCTGCAGTCGGGTCGGTGGAGGCGGCCACTGGGTGTGTAAGCTGTGAGGGTCTGGCTCCCTTCTCCCTCTATCAGTCCTTCTCTGCTTCCTGTTGCCCTGCCATAAGCTGTTTCTTTGCTGCACTGCCTAGCCTTGGAGCCAGCTGGCTGTGGACTGAGACCTCTACAAACAGTGAGCCAAAATAAGCCTCTCCTCCTTAAACTGTGGGTGTTATGTACGTTGTCCCAATTATGACCAGAGAGTAACTAACACAAATGGCATTAGTGGAAAGTATTAGATAGCCAGCTTACTCTGGTCCTGTCATCTAAGGACACCAGAAGTGCTGCCTCACGAGGACTGGATCATTCCAGCTCTCAGCGTGGGCTTCTGGCTTCCAGAACTGAGACAAAAATGCTGTTGAAGCCACCTGCTCTGATAGTTTGGTATCATGACCCAAGCAGACTGGGTTTTCGGAGAAGGTTCCAGCCGCTCATCTCCTCAGCTCCTCTCTCCATCCCTGTGCAGGTCTGAGACTACCCAGAACTCCCTGCGCAGCACCCCACAGATCTCCACAGCCACCCTAGTGCTAAGGCTGGAAGGTGCCGTACTCCAATAGGGTCTCCCACAGAAGGACACCCAGCCTTCCTCCCACACAAAGCCTGTGACACAGCTATTCCCACAGCGCTGGGGACCCCTGGGCTCCACTCTTGCCCATCAGGAAGTGTGGCTGAGCAGGGGAGGTGAGAATGACTTCGTGAAAACCGCCCTCCATGGCTTCCAACTTCCCCTAACGTGAATGCATCCATGCCTGGAGTCTTTCACATTTTAAAAGCATCCCTCCCTACACTGAAACTGTTTTTAGTAGCTGCTCGTTTTGACACAGCTTACAAACTCAATCATTGGTGAAACTTGTCTCAGAAATGTGCCAGAAAGAAGTCTTGTACCCCAAGTGATACGGGGGTGGGGTGGGGGGGGGAAGCTTCCAGTCTGCTACAAGTCCAGTGTGAGTTCGCATTCTTTAAAATTGAAGAATGAACTTTAGGGATAATGGAGGTTAAGGGTAGAAGATATTTATTAGGGGAAAGAAAGCCTTCTGGGGGGGGGAGGCCACAGAAGTGTGAAGTTCAGTCAGTGGCATTTGCCCTCTCCCACATGGAATTGCATTGCTAAAGCTGTACAACAACAGCAGCAAAAACCTCACCCAAACATTCCTGGATGTTAAAAATCAAGTAGTTTCTTGTACCAGAGCTCCAGCTTTTCTAAATGCTTTTTTTATGGAGTGATTCAATGCTAGTCTAGATTGTAGCCTCCTGGAAGGCAGGCTTGGGGTTGTAAGGGAGTGAAAACGTTCCTTCTACGGATGTGACAGCTGAGCTTATACAACAAATCAACAGTGGACAGACTCACAGGAGAGGAGCTGGACAGGCTTGTTCAGAATGTGGGGCATCCTGTGAAAGGGATCTAGGTGAGATGTGGGAGCCACTTGTACCGCCCAGCCACTGGCGAGCTGAGAGGGATACAGGCAACTTGGGGAAAGGAAATGATCCCTGCACAGCTTGTGTCAAGTCCATCTGCTCCTGTGGTACAAGCTGTCTTCCCCACGCGGAGTCCTTCCAGAGAAGGACGTCCAGAGAAAGCTGACAGAGGATTGTTCCCTTGACCACTCATCTCCTCAAAGCCTGCTTATGAGCAAATGAGTCTTGGGGAGACAGATAGAAACCGTAACCTGGGCGAGCCTTCCATCCCCCTGTACAATGACCTCCATCCCATCTCCTAATCACCTCCAAGGCCTGGCTCCACATATGGTCATACTAGGATTAGCATTTCATGTGCAGGACCCCCCTTGGGCAGCTCTCCTTGAAAGAGGGGGGCAATCGTCTCCAATTTGTCTGAGCCTGACCCTATTTCTTGACCCTACTTTACAGGTATTGACATGCACAGTACTTCTCCTTATCCCTTTAGTTGGTTTTAAGCAATGCATATTGGTCCTGCCAAGGTGCTGAGGTGCAGACTTGAAGATAGTAGGTATGCCCTTGGGACACCCGCAAGCCCCCTACCTCGCCCTTGTTGTTTCCTTGTGTGAGCGAGGATGAGGTGAAATGAAGAGCCATTGCTCTGACTTCCCAGGCCTGAAAGATCACACATCAGTGATGGCTTTTTGCGTGTGTGTGTGTGTGTGTGTGTGTGTGTGTGTTGTGTGTGTGGTACCAGGGATAGAACTCAGGACCTTGTGCTTGCCAGGCAAGCACTTATTCCACTGCGCTATCTCCCCAGCCAGGTTCAGTGTGTAAGTGGGTCTTAATGGTGGCCTTGCCTTTTGTAACACAACAGACTAATGTAATACAACAGACTAATGGTAAGTTTGAATCCAGTGTATGAATGGGTTACTCCCTGACACTCTGAGAGGTGTAGTGTGGACAGACTTCACTTATCACCTGAGCCAGGACTTCTTCTCAGGGGCCTCTTTCTCTCTTTGAAATTTCTAAATCACACTCTGCCTGGGAAGTCTACAGGTTAGCGTCTTTCCCCTGTTCATAGTTAGAACGAATGGAGGGTAGGAGTGGGCACCATAAAAGGGCCTGGGCTTCAGGCCCTGCAGGACTGGACAGGACTGGGCTCAGGAAGGCCTCTCTGAGAAGGGGAAGCTTGAGCAGAGAACTGAGGCAGAGAGGGAGCACCATACAGATACCTGGTGGGAGAGCTTCTGGGCAGAGGGAACACCAGTGTAGGAGGCTGAGGCAGGAGGAGCCGGCCCACTAGCAGGGTTAAGGAAATACCTCTGGGTGATTCCTCATCCTGAGCTGCAGTCCCTGCCCTTACGAACTGCTATGCACATAGAGGAAACATACACTGAACCTTGTCTGAGCTCCACTAAAATTTCAGGGCTGCTATGTGGCACATGTTGGGTGAGGTGCAAAGTCTGTAACGTGTCTGTCCTCAGTCTTAGGCAGGAAGACATGGGAGCTGCCAGCTCCATCACAGAGGCTCATCTCACCAAGTCCCTTTGAGGAGGTGGCAGGAGGATGCTCATCTCCTGGGAACATTGTGTTGAGGGGAAATTCTTTGAGGCACTTTGTAGTGCATAATGGTTATGAATTATGACCTTTAAAAAGGATAATGGCATGTGTGTCAATGGCTTTCAAAATTATGGCATAAGGACAATATGGAGAATTGAATATATTCCAGATGCACAGTATATGACTCAGGTGGGTCTCATACACTGACCACATCCATCCTATCAGTGGCTTGTTCATTTTTAGAATCAAATAAAGCAGTGCATGGAAAGTATTCAGTACCATGCTGGATGTGCAGATAAGAGCAATGAACACTACTAATCGTACAAGTGCAAGGTCTTGTTTGGTCTGAAATGTAGGGCCTGGGACCCCAGACCTTCTGTGGGGACCACCTGTTCTTTACTTCCCACCTCCTGCCACTCCGTCTGATTTCAGAAGCCCTGAAAAGGAGAGAAAGAAGGGACTCAGTTCTCTGTGCTTGCGTGAATCAGGTCAAATTCTTTCAGAAAGTATCTGCAGAGCAGTTTGTATTGGTCAGGCAGCAAAGCCCTGCTGCTAGCAGGAACCATGTCCAAGGATGCGGTGGGGCGAGGGCAGTGCAGGCCACCCTCACTAATAGGCAGCGTCTGACAGTTGGCCGAGTGAGCAGCGGCGCTTGGCCTCCTCCCTCCGGGCAGTGAGGCCCCACAGACACCAGGCAGCCTCGAAAGACTCAGGCACAAGCACCAAGCTCAGGACCCAGAATGGTCAGCGTCACACAGCGAGGCCATCAAGACCTTCCCTGGTGCCTGTAGGTGCCTGAAAGTGTCAAGAGTGCTTCGGCTGCTGCTCGCTGCTCGCTGCTCGCCTTGTGGCTGCTAAGTAGCAGCACTCAGAGATTAGGAGATGAATCCCTGCATGTGGAGGCCCGTGAGGGCCTGCGTGAGGACTCATTACAGACCTGATCACAGTCCTCAGACTGAAATACAATAGGAAATGCATGACAGGTAAGAAGGAAACTTGGAAAATTGTACTCTTAATAAAAAATTATAGGCTTGGGACACCAATGCAGCCAAGAATTCCTGGCATCTGTGAAGACACAGTGAGTCTGGGCCATCCCCTTTTCACCTGTGACGTGGGTCTTCCCCTGTGGATGGGCTTCAGTTCTCAGCTCTGCCACGTGGGATGGCTGTCACCTGTGACTCAGCCATCACCCTTCACTGTCACCTTTTATCTGTAAGATGAACCTACTTTTTTCAGAGATTTACAAGTTCTACAGATTTCTATGCCAAATCCCCTCAAAATGTACTCAGTGTTCTCTCTCTCTCTCTTTCCCTCTCTCTCCCTCTTTCTTCCCCTCTTTCTCTCTCATTGGCCTGCAATAAAAATTGTGTCCAATAAATCCCTCTATGCCTCTTACTGACATTTACTGAAAATTCTTTTCCTGTGATGGGAGTGAGAGAACCTACAACCCCTATCCCGCAGGTGGAAAGTGTCCAATTCCTCATGTTGGCCTTGGAGACTTCCTTAGGTCCTCCCTGATGATAAGACCAGGGTACCCATGTGCCAGCAGTGGTGGTGGTAGGTAGAGTGTGCGGTGGGATTATAGGAGATCCCCTGCAGAAGGGCATTCCTGGCAGTGCCCAGCTGTAGGTAGGCTTAGCAGTAGGAGCTCCCAGGACACTTGAGGACTGCAACCTGGCTTTATGCACTGACTGCTAGATCTAGATGGCCTTATGGTAGAGACAAGGCAGCCATGGATTCTGGAGAGAAAGGAAAAACTTCACATGGGGAAAGTTTTGAAAACCAAGCCAAAAAAGCTGGCATCTTTGAGCACCAATGGAGGAGATATACCAGGGAAGGAAGCCTGAGTGGCCAGGTTTCTTTCCCACAAAGGACCTTGACTCAATCCTTTGAAGGTAAGTTCCTAGTAGAGGAGAGGTGCGATACTCATAAGGAGCTCTCTGCAAGAAAAGTCAGCTGCATCCGTGCAAACAGCTTCACAGAGGACTGCAGACGAAGGGCAAAGGAAATCAGGCAGCAGTCACTTTCTGAGGAGGCGTGGAAAGCCTGCCATCAGCCAAGCCCTTGGAAAACCAGCTCCAGCCCCCAGAAAGACAAAAAAGTGCCTCACACGGACCGGAAGGAGCTGGAGCAGTGCCTTCTGCTGAGCCCTAACAGGACAAGGGAAACTCAACAGCCCAGATCTCTTGTTAGGTGGGGCTGTGACCAGCTGAGTCATCAGCAGGCGGTGGTGGGATGGGGCTGGTGGGGTGGGGAGAAAGAAGTTTGCTCTTTCTCCCTACATCATAGGGCCGGCATGTGGAGCAGAATTCACACCCTCCTCACAGGAGCCTGACAGCGATGCCATGGGATATATTTTGTCGATGCTTTAGGGCAGCACTGGGAACACACAATTAAAAACAAAATTTCCCTACAGAGAAATGCTTTCCACAAAGAAGACAAGGAACACTGTGTTTTTAAAATTGTATTTTTCATAACTATAGGTTTGGGACACCAACCCAGCCAAGAATATCTTGAGTCTATAAAGACCTAATAAGCCTGGCCGTTCCCTTTTTGCCTATGAAGTGAGTCTTCCCTTGTGGATGGGCTACAGCTCTGCCACCTGGGATGGCTGTCGCCTGTGAATCAGCCATCACCCTTTGCTGTCTGTCTTGTCTTCTTTCCAGAGATCCCCAAGTTCTACAGGTTTGCCTTCCAAGCCTCCCAAACTATACTCAGGACTCTTTCTCTCTTTGGCCTGCAATAAAAATTCTGCCTAATAAATCCCTTTATGCCTCTTATTGACTTGTAAGTAGCAGAGAAAAGCAACAGAGACACAAAACACTTGGTGATTACACTGGAGCATGGAGCACATCACAGGCAATCTGCTAAGGGTGCATAGGTAGGAAAGGGGGTGCTGCCCTCACAGAACCAAGCAGGTGTACCTCAGTACGGGACCTTTTTAGGGGACAAGAGGTGCACTAGGATTGAACTCAAGTTCTGCACTCTGAGCTACATCTCCAAACTTTTAAGACTATTTATTTGGTGACAGAGACTTGTTAAGTACGCCAGGGTGGAATTGAACTTGCAGCCCTTCTGCCTCAGCCTCCTAGAGTACTTATAGGCGCCTACCACCACACCCAACTGTGTACCCTTTGTCACAGAGCCCGTCCTGACTTCCTCTTGGTATCTCGGGAGGCCGCTGTGCTGACTCTATGACAGATAGCTGCTGAGAAACTGGAGCAAAGTGCCACTGGAGTTAGCTACACTTTTGGGCTCCCCCAAGAACTGGGCATAGGGACACATCCCTTAGGATATATTCACAGAGGGCTCCTAGGTCCTCTGAGAAACACTGCTGAGTGGAGAAAATGCAAGAGGCTTATTTAGTCATAATAGAGCCCTATGTACATTTGAGGAGACAAAGACATTTCTAAAGGAACAGAGGAAGTGTTTTCTTAATATTCAACAGAGAGGTTAAGCCTCTGCTTCTTAATTTGTGGTTGCCCTCGCTGGCCCTCCTTGTGTTACAGTAATTCTACAACCTTCTAATTATTTCCTTTGCAGTTTCTACCTTTGTCTGAGAAATGCTCAGTAACTAAATGTGTAGTAAGTCCATAGTAAAATGCAAAAAAGCAATAACCAGAGAATCACAGTCTGATGGACTTAAACATTCAGTGTCACTTTTGCCTAGAGGAGTAACTTTTAAATATACTGGGCACTCACTTTGTTCATTTCCACTGAAACTGAAGGGAAATTGCATCTTGGCGTTAATCTGGTGACCCAGACCTGTCCTTGCAGTTTCTGACCATGAACTGCTTTCCTCTTTACATTTTCCTGCTGGTCAAACCAGTTGACATCTTTGTATCAAACTTATTGATGCATATTAATAACTTTTATTTCTTATGATCACAAATACCATTGAAGACTATATCACTTGTAACCTGATCAAGCTAGATTGTTAGACTTGTACATCCAGGTCCATTCTGTACTGGGACTGCTCCCTAGAGCTGACCAGAAGTACGTGGTGATAGAAGCACAGAAAGATAGGAAAGTATAGCCAACAACACTATTTTGTAATAAAGACCCCTGCTGTGGGAAGGAGCACCAAGCAGCCCATAAGAACAGTGACACATTTTCTGAAATATTTCTTTCAGCTGAGTTCAGAGTCAATCAGTTACTGTGGAAACTGAAGTTTTAGGCCTTTTATGAAAAGCGCATGCCAGTCATCCTGTGGAGCTGGCCTCACTTGGACTGTCCTGTGGGTCATCTGCAACACTTGAAAGAGTCTCTCTCAGCACGGCGACAGCCATCTTTCCTCTAGAACACTTTTATGTAGATGAACTCTCCTGCTTGTGAGATACAGCAGATTTTCTCTGGCAGATTTTTACAGATCTTTATGATATACAAATTTAACACTCAGGTTTTCTGGGTGAAGAGAGAAGCCTTTTAAGTTCAGAACAAAATTATGAAAGGATTCAGTTAAATTAGGCACAGGACATGGCCTCAGACCCAAATTCAGAGGCGGGCCAAATGCAAGAGTTCATTCCAATTTTGTTTTTATTCTTACTTATTTACTTACTGTGATGCTGGGAGTTGACTCTGAGGCAAGCACAAGGTAAGGTAAGCACAAGAAGTCACTCTCCACCCCCAGCCCCATCCTAATACTTAATAAAGCCAGTGGTTAAACTCATTGCAGTTTATCCCATTACGTTACTGAATCCAAAATGTATTCAGTTAGGATTGGTAGTTGTCCACACATTCTATCAACTGGGCCATGGGGGCCCTGTCCCAGAGTGACTCAGCACGAAAAGGGTACACAAAGGGGTTGAGGGAGAATTCTGGGTTAAACTTTAGACTTTGTAGTCAGCTTGGACTTCATCTGCTCCTGGCTTCCAGCGCAGGCTCTTCGGCCTCTGGCTTAGACCCTTCAGCCCTCTGTCACAGATTCTTTAGCCTCCACAGCAGACCCATTGGCAACTGATGGAGACCTGCACAGAACACTGCAGTGAGCTTTAGACTTGGACTGAATCTTTCAGTTTTCACTGTGCACACTTCCTATAGGCCAATTTGTAGTTTCTTATGTATTTGTACATCTTGTGTTATATTTGTTCCTTGTATTACATTTGTTCCTCTGGTAAAAGCCTCACTAATGCAGCCATTCATTTTGCTTGATTCATTTGCTTTGTCTAAAAAATTTGCATAATTCCAGGACAGCAAAAAAAGTAAATTAATGCTTTCTGATTCAATCCTTTGGGATCCCCAGAGTAGGAATCCTCAAAGTATAGGGAAAGTTTGGGGAGGCCCAGCTTTCAAGCCACCCCAACATCAGAAGTGTCACACGCCTGTATATCTCTTACCTCTGCTCTACTCATCCTGTGAAACCAGATGTTATCAATTACTGGGAACGCTGGTCAGGGAGAGTTTAGTGGCCTCACCTTGCTAGGGTCCTGTGAGGAGTTTGTTCTCCAGAAGCACATCTCCATTGCGTGCTCTTAACATTTTACCTTTTTGCTAGGCCTGGTAAACATTTAGTGTCTTTAGAAAATCACCCTTTCATTTGGATAATTCTGTGAAAAGCAATAGTAACTGAGCCAGTGGGGAAAGAGTGCGTGAGGGGATCCCCAAAGTCCAGTCACATTGTTGCCTGCTGCCTCTTGCAAAGCATATTTTTGTAAGTAAATAAATATTAATGGAGCTTTTAAAAAGTTGAAGACTGCCATGTTTTAACACTTTAACAGCAGCATTGGCAGACTGATCAGCAGCATGGATAACTGATATCTGGATTGGCAACTGTGGGACCCCAGGAGATGAGGGGTTAATTTGGCAAGAGACACTTCAGTTATTGTTGAAGTCTAAGAATCCTCTACTTAAAACATTTGTTTTGTTCTGTTGCAGGGCAGACACCAAATATCCACCTTTTACTGTGTATCTACCAACTCAAGAAGCAAGAATATAGCTCTGTAACAATGTTCATTCAGCTGCTGTTTATTTAATTCTACTAAAAACACCAGCTTCCAAGACTTCATGAGAAATCAGCACAGCCAAGGAAAACTTTGGTTGATCAACCTTATGCTGGTGAGTAAGCAATCAACTGTACCTGTGACCTGGGGTGTCTATTAAGTCAGGTCAAGGCTTGCTGTCTTCCATTACCTAGTCAGGGTCACTTATTTAATCCCAGTCTGGTAAAGAGACAGTGGAGGTGAGGAAACTGCACACTCCAGGCACATGTCAGGCTTTGTTAATTATGCCTGCTCATAGCTTAACAGTGAATGGACAAACGCTGGAGTGTATGTCTTTGCCAGATTGCTGTCACAGCCTGTGGGCCTGTGACAAGCCAGAGACCCAAAGCAAGAGTGTGAGTCCATCCCACCCCTCATCCTGGCATTACCAGCATGGCACCAACCAGAACTGAGAAATAAACTAATGGTCTGCAGTCCAATCCCAGCTGGTAGGACAACATTGCACTAGTGACACCGTTACATTCATGACTAAAAAGGTGGGAAGGTTTTTCAAAAACTGGGATCCGTAAATTTGGGGGAAAAGTGGTAGCCAATTTCAGTTTGTCAAATGTCTGTCTAGATTTTAAGACTGAAGCAGAGGGTCTGGAGAGGAAGGTGATTGCTTGTCAGAGGTCTTGCACATCTGCCAAAAGTGGAGATCCACTGCTGATACCCTAGGGATCCTTTATTTATTTATTTATTTATTTGTTTGTTTGTTTGTTTATTTATTTATTCCTAGGGATCCTTTAAACTGTGTGACTTTTTGTAGTAGGCCATTTATATGCAAAATTAGCTGACTCCTAGATTGCAACACTTTACGGCTTTCAGATGACAGTAGATGTGCTAATATTTTACCTCAAGGAAGCAACGTGCCAAGTTGCTTAATGAGGCTTTATGGCCCTGTGAAGCAAGGAGCTGTAGGAAAGCCAAAGGGTCAGGTTCGCATTGCTCATCAGTCTTTTGAGGCTAACAGCAAATCGTCACACACATTGTGTAATCCTAAGTCCCTCTGGAGGACAAATTTCTTATAAATTAGCAGAGAAAATAGTAGGGGAGTCTTGAAACTCTTAAAAGTCTTTGTTACAAATATTGAGCTCTTTCTTAAGTAAAAGCAAACAGAAATTTAGACTTGTCCACTCGAGGGACAGGAAAACAAAAAAATAGAACACGGATTGCGAAGATCCTTGCGGGTTCTAGTGCCAGAGTCAAGAATAGTTGTGGTGCTAGTGCCAATAGGATTTAAAGGGATAATAAATTTAATTTTCAAATACCTTATGCAAATCTGTATGCCTTTATAAAATATGGCAATATCTTGGTACATTTGCATGGGGACACTGCCCTTTACTTACAGATTCCAGGATTTACTGGTCATTTATGTGCATGGTCTTGGCCAGGCCAGCTGAGTGGTTTCTGGGTTCCTGGATGGAGGATCTGGTTTATGATGTGAAGGGGATTCAGGGCTGAGCCAGGAAACACACAATTCTACCTCCTCCACCAGGGCAGGGAACCCGGCAGCAACTCTTGTGTCCTTTTTTCTCTTCTCAGGGTGTCTTAGTTACTCTTCTCTCATTCCTGGGACAAACACCCAACACCCAAGATGAAGGAAGGAAAGGTGGGTTTAGCTCACAGTTACTGTCGGTTTCAGTCCACATTTGGCTGGCTCCAAGGCAGACTGGCATAAGGAAGAGAGCATCCAGTTCATGGCGGCAGAACAGCAACAAAGTGGCAGCAGAGGCAACCGACCAACCAGGGCAACAGAGAGCAATAGAGAGAAATCTGTTTCTCTGTCTCTTATATTACATTCAGGCTCTGCCTCAGGATGTCTGCTTCAGACCACACCCACAATCCCAGAAGTACTAAGATCCATAATCCCAGCAGTACTAAGACCCAGTCCCAGTGGATGAGTTAGTCTCAAACTCTAGAAGTCCCTGCCCTATGACTGCATGAGGCTTTGAGGGGACAACCAGACACAAACCATAGCACATGGAAAACCCATGAAGAAGAGAAACTACTCTTATCTCCTCAGTAGTCAAGTGTGAGGCAGGGGGGTTAAGTGAGATGGGAGGAGTGAGGGAACCAAGAGACAATTTTTGGACAAGATGAAGTGCTCTTCATTCCTGTTGGCTGTCTACATCATTTTAAGGTTTTCTCTTAAAAGAGCTGCATATGGTAGCACATGCCTCAGCACTTGCAAGACTGAGGCAAGGTGACGGCTGTGAGTTTAAGGCCAATCTGGGCTAAAGTGTTCAAGGAAAGCCTTAAGTTACATCGTGAAACCCTGTCTCAAAATAAATACACATTTTTGTCTTAGAATGAAATTTGTTTCATAAATAGCAGTCAGTCAGTGCAGGGCTAGGTCAGGTTGCAAATGTGTTAGAGATGTCATGTGAGAGACTACAGGCAACACTCCTGGCATCCTGTATTTTTCCACTGTCAAAGCTAGTGGTGACTGGTGTGGGATTCCACATGCCTAAGTCCTATGCTTACTCAAAAGCAAAAGCTTGCGTTTGGAGAAGGAGGAGCTCACCCAGCTACTGTGCTAAAACCAGAGCGACACACAGAGACAGTCTCCAATGCAGGCTTCTCCCCAGTTGACACGTGGCCACCGACCTTCAGTTGTTCGCTTTGTTCAGCAGCTCCCTGACGTCCCACATTCATTTGTGAAAAGTATTGGGAAATATAATTAATTTATTTTTATTTATTTATTTATTTATTTTTGTCTTTTTGAGACAGGGTCTCACTATGCAGTTCAGGCTGGCCTTGAGCTCACTTTTGTAGCCCAGGCTGGTCTCGAACTCGCACCGATCCTCCTGCCTCAGCCTCCCGAGTGCTGGGATTACAGGCGTGCGCCACCACACCCGGCCAAGGAAAATATAATTAAGAACACAGTTGTTTCCCAATACAGAAGTCCTCAGAGATAGCAGAGAAACCAAACACTTTTATTATGGAACCAGCACGTGATGCAAACACCAGCAGCCACCTAAGAGATTGTAAGGACACAAACAGCTCCTGTTCCTCACATCACTTAAGCAGGTGCACTCCACGACACCCAGGTCCTTTGGAAAAGTAGCACAGTCCTCGAAGAAGAGGATTTGGCAACAGCTGCAGTGACAGGCTGTCCTATCTTCATCATGGTAGCTGGGCAAACCACTCTGGTGGCTTTGTCCAGCCAGAGAAAAAGCATAATTCCTTGGTCTCAATAATGGATCACTGTTTTGCAAATTGGAGTGAAGTGGCCACTGAGGTTAGGCTCTTAGGCTCCTGTGGGCCCTGAGAGGTAGGGATGCCTTCTGTGGATATCTGCATCTCCTAGAGATGGCTCCCAGGCCTGTGAGAGACTGGCAAGAGACTTCATCATAAAGATTTACATACATTAAAAAAAAAAAAAGATTTACATACATTTTTAAAAACTAGAGAAACTGTGAGAGACAGAAAAAGAATATAAGAATATATATATATATATATATATATATATATATATATATTTTTTTTTTTTTTTTTTTTAAACAAGTGATACTCAATTTATTAGGACAGCTGCTCAGGCATCGGCAATGGTGACTTCCACCTCCACTCCCAGCTCAATGCTGATGGACATGATCTGTTTCACGATCTCCGAAGGGCTGTGCAGATCGATGAGCCATTTGTGGATCCTCATCTGGAAGCAATCGCATGTCTTGGATCCTTCCCCACACGGTCTCTTTGTTATGGTGATTCTCAAGGTCTTGGTAGGCATCTACATGGGCCCCTTTACCTTGAGATTCTCCTTGGGGCCTCGGATCAGGTCCGCATACATCTTCTCTAGCGACTTCACACTGCAACTGGTGAGGGTGATCTGCATCCGGTGGATCACCACCCCGGGCTCACGGGCATCTTCCTGGTGTCCTTAAATGCCATGGTTGTGGTGCATAGTGCCTGGACACCCTCACATAGAATCTCGTAGTGATTCACCTCTTTATAGCCTCCCAGGAGCTGGGATTACAGGTGTAATCTCAATTGCCGTCTCAGGTCGCCCCAGGGGCAGGGCCTGCACAGCAGGCCGGGATTGAACCCACAGCCCCTGCGCCTACTTGCAGGCGCTTTAATTCGCTGAGCATATTTGGTTGGCCCTAAGTCTTTTATCTTCAATAAGAAGAATAAAACCCTTATTTTTAATTTGCATTTGTCCTTATAGTAGGGAAACATGAATTTCACCCTGAATCAATGAATTACAATCAGATTCTCCAATCTGAAAGGGATCTGAGATAATAATCCATGTAGGCATGCCTTCGTGCAACTGAGGGGCTAAACGCTTGAAGACTCACAGCTGACTCGTCCCTGCTCATCTCCATGGGAGGAGCAAGATTCCGTTGTAAGAGCCTGGTGGGCTCAGAGGTTCTTCTGCCTACGTGAAGTCCTTTCTGCCATGAATTATCCCCAGATAATCAATTCTGTCAGACTTAGAAGGCTCCTTAGCATCTGCCTGCACAGGATCAGCACGTGCACACACCGCTTTGAAGGGAACTGCTGTGCCAGGTAGCATCCGCTTGGTCAGTGGCAGTTAAGTTACTATAGGATGTAGGAATTTTTAGGGTGCCACTCAAATCCTACATCCTATATTCAACTCGCTGAACATCTAGTAAATCAGCTAGATATGTGCAATGAACTTTTTCTGAATGTTGTCATTATTTTACAAAATAGCATTTACTTGGTAGGCTTTCTATAGGACATACAAGTTTCTTTTTGGGGTGTGCATATCTGCCTGAATCCCCACAATGGAGTCATGACCTTGTTGTTTCAGTCTTCCATAGTGTTTTGCCCAGTGTCTGGAACAGAGAAAGAGCTAGGCCTAGTGGGTGTGGGGGATGGAAAGGGGTACTCTATGGAGAGATCTTAGCTGTAAACAGGGGAAAACTGCGTAACAATTAGAACCTAGGTGGTCTTGAGAACTAATGGGTTATTAGCTGTCAACTTCAGGGGAGACTACCCATTGGAGTGGTGCATGAGGACTCTTGCTAAGCAGGATGTTCGATTTCCTAGCAGATTTGATGAGAGTTCAGGACTTTTGACTCAAAAAAAGAGAAAAGTGAATTCTTTACTAAAATACACTGAGATCTTACGTCTTGAGTAATATGTCCTTATTCCTGACCCTCTTTTCCCATCCTCAGCCCAAGACAGGAGGTAAAAGCTATGTCAAAGTTCTCTGGGGATTGTTAGATAAATGGAGTACACACAGGTAAATGAACACTTGAAGTCACTGCACTGCCTACTCTGTCCTAAGAAGAGGTAGACTGAGGGAGGGAAGAGACATTCCTTCTCTCTTGCGATGCATTCAGAAAATTAGAGAGGGATGCAGATAGTGGAGCACCTCTTTGGGGCTGAAACACTGCAGCAGCATTTCTGGCTTCACCTTGCGGTTCCACACATGTAACTGACACCAGCGGTTCCCCTGAACACCCAAACCCTTGTTTCTGTAGTCACCATTCCTATCCCTCCTCACCATCTGTGCAGAGGAAGATGAGTGGAGGTGATGCCATTTTTCAGCCTGCAGCCAGCTAAATCCTGCATGCTCCTGTGAGAATGTGCAAGGCATGGAGAAGGTAAAGAAACATGACAAACATGGCCAGTTGGGCCTTTTCCTAAGCCAGCTTCGACATGCTGCTGTGATGACGGCCGCTGGCAGGGTAGCTCACAGGATATATTCCTTGTATAGACCTGCTGTTCATCTTCTAGCTTTTGATTTTAAACTTATAGGGGGGGGGGCTTTTATATTTTATGCTTCTTTATTCTTCACAATGGAAAAGAAGTTGGAGAGGTGTGATTAAATTTTTAATCCCATATGCTAAATACTACCCTGTATCTGGGGTCTGCTTTTTAATTTTGGAGAGTGCCAGAGGCCTTTGCAGAGATATATTATTGAAAGAGTACAGAAAAGCTTTGTAAGTCAGAATCACTACAACCCCGCTCTAAGAATAGAGGGCTGCCTTTTCCCCAGGGAAACACGGAGCTCCTGAGATATGTCTTTCAGGATAGGGCAAGCAGAAGGTGGCAAGTAGAAATGAGGACTTTCTTAAATACACTGACAACTGGCCTTTCAATACAAGAAAAAAATTGGAGAAATAGGTTCATCTCTCCCAGTGGTTCAGTTTTATTCAAACTTAAAGTGAATTAAGTATTTAATCAAAATTTAACGTTGCAAAATTAGCTATTGTGCAAAGACTACAAAATATGTATTAATATTTTATGAATCAGTCATTCCAAGAAAACATCAGGTTCTAAGTCCTCATTAAATGCTAGGAGCCGGGGAAATTTCTTTTGTATTCAGAAAGGAAACTGCCACAGCACAGGGTGAAGAACCAGAAAGGAAAAGGATAAATAGAGAGGAGCAGCGCGGTGGGAGGGCCCTGTAAGATGTTTCCATTTGCCACATTCAACAGGCTACCTGCAACAAATCTTTCCATGTATTCAGTGAAAACCCCTAAAGATGGTTAGTGAGTACATCACTGGGGAGACCTTCATAGCCTCCTCAAATAATGTCTAAAATTCCTGTCCCCTGAGCTAGTGTAACCTGAAGCATATGTCCCTTGTTCTTAGAAAGACCACACACAAAGAGGGCTGCCCGTGACTTGTGTGCACTCCTGTGGAAACAGCAATGATGCTCTAAAGAAAGCTTTTACCTTTTAATCAACGACATCCAAAATGACCTTCCAGGGCCCTGTGCTAGATAGAGGTAAATGATGTTGGAAAGAAAATGCTGTTTTGTAGTATTTTTGACCCACAGAATGAAAGCTCAGCAGAAAATGTCACCATTTTCTTTTTCAGTCCCTGCTACATGGCTGGTACCTAGAAAAAGGGTCAGCAAACTACAGAATGCTGGTCAAATCCAGCTGGTGTCCTTTCTCCATGTACTTATATTTTAGGAAGGATGTACTTATATTTTAGGAAAGGGTCTACATACAGGGTGTTCAGGGTCTCACTACTAGATCAGACTCATAGTGATCCCCCTGTTTACAACCTCCCAAGAACTGGGATTACAGGCATATGCCACCTTGCCCAGTCTCAGCACACCCCAGCAGCAGGGCCGGAACTGCAGGCCCAGGGATCAAACCCTAGGCCCCTGCACCTGCTTGCAGGCACTTTAATTTGCTAAGCTATTTGGCTGTTCCTAGTTTCTATATTTTTAAAAGCTTAAAAATGATCTTTTAAAACAGATTCTGTGATAGTTAACTGAAATTCAAATTTCAGTGCTTTACTGAAACAACCCTGTTTACAGTTTGCTGAGGGCTGCTTTCACACGCTAGAACAGCAGATTGCAGTAACTGTGATGGAGAATGTACATCTCACAAAGCCGTAGTATGTGGCCCTTCACAGAAGAAGTCCACGGACTCCTGACCTACAGCGCAGACCACCACTTAACAGGCCCTGTAACTAAATGAGTGAACCCACTCACAAAATGTAGCAAGGGCTTTCTCCTCCCCACAGAGCAGCTGCCTATGTACATTATAGTCTTCTAGCACTCATTTATGATTGAAGCATGTTCAATCCCCGAGGTAAATTTTTTCTTTCATGTGTATAAAGTTAAAGACGAGTATTTACATTTTGAGTGTATGATTACTTGTTTTTTGGTTCTTTCTCTTGAAAATCCTGAAGACCACATGATTCTTCCAAAAGCTCCTAAACATCTGTTAACAGGATGGTGTCAATAATACAACAGTGAATTTATTTAGGCAAATTCATTAAATCTTCAGAGTGTCAGTTTGTTAACCTAGATCCTATCGTACTTGGGAATTTAATTTTAGTATTTATGAGAATCCCTACCTTGCAACCCAAGCTCTTCTTGAGAATTTGGGCACCAAGGAGCGTGCTTCTCAACATAAAGAGCCAATGACTTACAGAAAATTGAGAACAAATTAAAATCATATACAATGCAAAGAGTTGCTTTTCATACTGCGATGGTACAGAGAACAAATGGCAATGTACTCAGTCACAGCCATGACTACCAACTTTGCACAATCTTAAGATTTTCAGTTTATTGATGGAGTTTCAATCGCTTCTCGGCCTTTTGGCTAAGATCAAGTGTGATGGAGTTTCATTGTGAAGAAGCAGAATTTTAGGGATAAATTTGGAGTAAACAGATTTACCATCCTTTGCAAGTCTGAACTATTTCTCAGTGACAGAGTTGAGACTGGAACACCCATCTGCAATTCCATCCTCTCTACCTCTACTTTGCTCAGTGCCAGCTGGAGTGATCACTGTGGTTTTCAGTGTGCCCTTCTTCATCTCTGATTTCCACTTCTCTGTCTCACACTTCATATATTCTGGCCTATCTTTATCCTTTCATCAAGGCCTCCATCAAAAAAAAAAAAAAAAAAAAGTTTTGTTTGGTACAGGGTCTCACTATGCAGTTCAGACTTGTAGTGATCCTTTTGTCTCAGTGTCCCCAGCGCTAGGATTACAGGAGTGCACCATCATGCTTGGTTTCAGTAGCTGGCTCAGTGAGGGACCGGCACAGCATGTGGTACCTGGGATTGAACCTGGGTCTTTGTGCTTGCCAAATGGCTTTTTAAGGCCTCCATTTTTGATAAAACTTTTATTTTGGAGGTTTTCTAGATTTACAAGAAAGTTGTAAAGATAGAAGAATCCCTTTTTCCCTTTGTCTTATATGTTCCTTTGTGCCTTTCTTAAGAGCTTTTCAAGATTCAGCTAAGAGCCCTCCAGGGAAAAAAAAAAGTGCCTGCCAACTACCTATACTCCCAGCCCTTCCATCTCCTGCTATGCTAGGCTAATACATTTTTTCAATGTATAACTAAAGGTTATGTCTACTGTAGCATTTATATCTTCCATATTGTCTTTCCCATTGGACAATTAGCTTCCTGAGGATCATGTCTTATTTTATATCCCTAGCACACAGTTCTTCAAGGTGGGAGCTCAACCAATAGCTGCACAATTGCACTAGAATTTTCTCTTCAGTGGCTCAGAAACACTTAACTGATTTACCAGAGGCTCTGACAGTACTATAGGATGAGGCTATTACAAGTTAAAGTAGCTCATTAATTATTATTTTGCTTTACACTTTCCTTTTGTAATCTGAAAATGACTTATAAAAATAACTGGACAAGGGGCCAGGGAGATAGCTCTGTGGCACAAGTGCCTGCCTTGTATGTGAAAGGTGGAGTTTGAACCCTGATCCTTCCAAAAAAATGAAATGAAATGAAATGAAATAAAATAAAATAAAATAAAAATAATGGGACAACTGAGATCCTATGGTTGAGAAATCTGGGTAAGGGCTTGAGACTCCTTTCCTCTAAGTCAAAAGCTGGCAATCCACGATCTGTAGACCAAAGCCTGGCCCTCCACTCCCTCCCCAGCCTCGCTTGTTCCTTCACATACTGCCTGTACTGCCTTCCTGTGACACTGGCAGAGCTGAGTAGATGTAATGGAGACCACATGGCCTGGAATGCCTAAGAACCTCATTATCTGACCCCCTAGGGAAAATTCCGCTGACCCCTGCTCCACGGTACTGCTCAGCCTTGGATGGTGTTAATAGTTATGACTATTTGATAATCATGATTTTTATAAAGTAAGTTGATTTGGTGCCCATACTTAGGGTTCATTGTATGTATACATGACATGTAAAAGGCAGACAGAACTAGCTGATACAAATGCAAAGACTAATTTTGTGTTTCAGTTTGAGCTCAACAGTTCAAAAATTCAGACCTGTGGCCAATCTAGAGGGATCAGGGAATAAACTACTGGGTAAAGAAACAAATGTGGCCAGAGAGTGAAGAAAGGAATTCACAGAGTCATCTCTTTCTCTGATAGGAATCTGTACCTTTATATTCTGTTTATACTGATAAGTATAACCCCAAAGGGACTGGGGTTACAATTGTAGGACTGGGGCCTACAATTATGCACTGGCATATTATCTACAGATTAGATGTGTACTTTTTAAAAATGTTAGCGTGCCATTTCTTGAAGAATATTTTTTATCACATTCGAAAAAAACTTTTCCAGCTTTGCTGTGGCTCATAAACTTTTATTATTTTTTGTTATTTATTTTTATTCAAAAGAATTTGTTTCCCTATCACAAAATTAGATAACCACACCACCAACAGCAGCAAAGTCCATTGAGTCACACTGATGGCGGAGTCCGCTGGGTATTCCCAATGTCCCAAAGGTCATAAAGAAGGAAAAAAGGAAAAAAGTACTCAAAATAAATCCAAAATCCATGATGACTTTGGGGAGAGATAGTACATAACAGTTCTGTTCCTTCCCTCACCAGCTGCAGCTGTGTCTTGGCAGGAGCAAGCACAATGAGATTTCAGCAGATGCTTCAGACCAACTCTAGCACCTATTTGGAGAGAAAAAAGGTCTTATACAATGATTTTATAGTATAAAGGAATTTAATGAATCTCACCTAAATGCATGAAAAACCAAATAAAAAAGGTTTATTAGCTGGCATGAAGGAATTAAACACCAATCCTTTTATATTTTTTTACTGTTGCATGAACTCTGAGATCAGTTACATCCAGAATTAATTTAAAAGCATTCATGAAAACTACATAAAACATGGATAAATGACTTGGCATGGACAACACTTTTTGAATATCTATTGGTGTTTTTAAATATTTTTTTAATGTGATCATTTTGTTTTGCTTTGTTTTGTTTAGGAGGGTCTCACGGTGTAGTCTAGGTTGGTCCTGAACTCATTATGTGGCCCAGACTAGCCTCTAACTCACAGGGATCTTCCTATCTCAGCCTCCCAAGTGCTATGATTATAGTAATGCGCCACCATACCTAGCTCTTCACATATTCTTGAGAATTTAAAATGTTATTGTTTAGGATTGTAATCAATGTATTTTCTTATACTGATATATACTAGTTTAACCAAACACTAACATACAGTGGTGATCATAATTAGGATCTAGAATGGTGATTTTTCCTATTGCTTTATTTCCTGGCCAATCATCAGGATATTTTGTCAGTATTAAAAGCAGTATTTTGTCATAAAAGCTAGTTGTGATATTGATAAAACTACACATAAGAATATGAAAAGTCAAATGGCTAAGACCGAGAACATGAAAGCAAGTATGAGCCATTGTCAAAAAGATGTTACAGGTGGTAAAGGTTTAAAGATGCAATGGCAACGCCTTTCCTCCCGCTCTTCTAAGCCTTTGACATATATTCATGCTCCCTTAATATTTTTTTTTCTTTTTTTTTTTGTGGGACCGGGGTTCAAACTCACAACCTTGCACTTGCCAAGCAGGCACTTGTGCCACAGAGCTATCTCCCCAGCCCTGCTTTCTGTCTTTCTTAAGCATGGAGGCTACTTATGATGAGATGTCAGTGCTACTGAGCAGAATCTTAAACTTGTCAGTGAGATTCTTATCAATGAAGCTTTGAGTTTCTCCAGGGACATTAATAAACTCAGTTGCTTCAAAGGCCAAATTTGTTGAAGAATGAAGTGCCCATTTTTCAATTCATGCCTTGTCATGAGAATGAGATAAAGAGACTGACAGACTATGGAATGTGACTGGAATCAAAGATTCAAAGACTTTCTACTATCTTGTCTGAGGCTTCCAGAACATATCAGCTAACATTACTGTCCTTCAGCTTTGAGTTTTACCTAGGATATGTTAGGCTTCTATTTGCTCCCCTGGAGCCTGGGGTCATTCTCTATTTAAGACAGATGTAATAATATACTGGAATCAATGCCCACTGGCAGGTAAACAGCCCACAGTACGTAAAAAAGGTATTTTAGAAAAAATACATGCAGAGAAAAGACAATCTCAGAATATGTGCTAATAAAGAACTTCACCATAATAGTGTTTTGTTTAGAAAGCTTATTGCTTAGCTCAGGATTTATTTATCCAATGTATCATGCTCAGGGGCTAAATATTCAATAATACAATTACGTTTTTTAAAAAAGTTTCTGGAGCTTCTAACTACAAAGGAAAGTATATGAAAAACTATGTATGAATTTGTGACAGACTGTGTGTCAAGGAATATACAAAATTTACAAAACTGGCATGATCACATCATCAGTGAATTTTCCAGTGAACAACAAAAACCCCATCTGTCTGGCCCTACTTTGGCAACTGAGGAAAAACCTGTTTGCCATGGAAGAGAAGGAAGAAAAACATATAAAGGATAAAATGAAGAGCAGGACATGTGTAAGTGTAGCTAGCGAGTATGGAGGTCAGCCCACCTTGCTATCTCCTGAATGCTGTGTCCTGGATGCTCACTGGGAGAGCAGCACTGCTGCGAGAGGTTACCCGGTGCTGGCCCACAGTGAGTAGGCAACAGAATTCATCTTTTTGCAAGCTGGCCACATATCAGTCTATACAACCTCAACAAAGACCATCTTTTCCATAGTTGAAAACTACCCATTTCTTTCCCCATTCAATCAAGACATTTTCAAAGACAGAGAATCGAAATTTAGAATGTTTTTTCAAGCTCCATACAATTATCTATTTTCATGATTGTGTGAAAGTCTAAAAATGGATTTGATTTTAAAATGAAGATGTATAAAACAGCTTACCTTAATTGTACCCTGACTGTTAGCAGCAATCAGCACATTGGACTCCTAGAAAAGAACAAGAGCTTTTAAAATATAGAGAAGGGTTTCCTGGAGGGCAATCCAAGAGAATAATTTCCTTTATCCTTTCTTCACTTCTCCCTAAGACACCAATAGAATCTAAACAAGGAGATCCAACTTATAACATGCTTTTAACCATGACTTTTAAACATAAAACCCTACATTTTGAGGATTAAGTTTTAATAAAAAAGTTAGAAGTGGATTTAAAACTTCTGACTAAGAAGGCAAGTAAAAGGAGAAAGCGCTTCCAGTGAAAGGAATCAAAGAAAGACTGGAATACTATGCAAGAATACTTTGAGGAAAACAAAGACAGCAACTACTTCCCCAGCTACTCTTTTAGTCCATTTCTGCTATAAAACCCTAGCCTCTGATGTAAATGGTGCCAGAACCTTGGCACAAGTATCTATGGGTAGTCACTGACAATTATGAACTGAAGAAAATGGGAATACTTCCTCTGAGAAGGCTTTTTAAAAAGAATCTATCATTCAACAAATGTATTATTAATAATCTTGAGTTACTTGAATGAAAACTTGTGTCATAAGGTATTTTTTATGTACTAAGCCTTAAGGAGAGAGGTTTCTGAAAAGTAGGAAAGGCAGGCAAAGAAATGGAGAACAATTAGTTTATCAGAAAATAATCTCAAAAAGTAGGAGTTGGGACATGTCTCCTTTGAAACAGGGCTGGCAAGAGGATGAGGAAGTTAGACACAGTCTGCAGTCTTTCGCTCTCTGGAGTCAACACCTAAGGAGTGACAGACTCCAGATGGCCAGAGGCCACTTGGCTGATGCAAAGACTAAATCCAACAAACAGCTATGGGAAACCAGACTAAGTGGTTGAACTTCAGTGAAGAATACAATTGATATACATGCTTTCCTCCAAACTGCCACAACATTATAAGGAAGAAAAATCTTGGCTTCTTGTATCGTGTTCAAGTTACTTCAGTCAAGCTGAATTACACACTTTTAACTTCCTTGACAGGATATAAAGAATTTGGGCTTTTCTGGTAGAAGACACACATTTCTTTTTGTTCCTTTACTTTGATTCTGTGTACAGTTACATTTGGAACTGCTTATGTTACTACTGATACATAAAAACAAATAATTCCCATTATCTCAGAATTTTTTTTTTTAAATCCAAGACTGTTAATGGATTATAGCACTTCTTTGACATAGTGTTCATAGTACCAAAAGTCACGGTTGTCAGGGCCGGGCAGATAGCTCCGTGACATAAGCACCAACCTGCTGAGTACAGAGTCCCAACTTCAATCCCTGGTACCCGCCAAAAAAGTCCTGATGTTTTTCCACAATCAACATGTGGAAATAGGAATGGTCTTCCTAGCTAGGGTTTTTAAGTCAGTTCACCTGTCCTTGAAAATAAGAATATGGGCCTTAGAGTAAGTTCAAATAGCCTCTTTGGGGAAGTCAAAGTCTATTTCTGGTACTTACTGTACAGCCAACTCAAGTTTCCCTACTGGAAGGTATGAAGTGATGTAACTGTGAAGATAAACTTGGGATTTTCCTACTTTTTTAGTGACCTGAATTTAAAAACTGAGGGGCATACATCTGAGATTTTAAAGACATATAACTCACTCTGTTTTTATGCTTGCCTCACAAAAAAAGAGGTACAAAATTCTAGTACAAAACTTTTTTATTTTGTTGGGGGGAAGTCTGTGATGTCAGAACTGCAACTAGGGGACCCTGAAATTATTCTCTTGTAAACACCATGGAGAAATGCAGCTGCAGATAGGCCTGCTTACTCTGACTGCCAAGTAAGCAGGGCAACACTGAGGTTCTAAGACAATTACTGACCTAAGCTGTCACCACAGAAGCTGTAGCTCTCAAGAACTGTTCTCTCCACCATGGCATGTACAATTTCAGGGTAATGAAAACTTTAAGAAGTTCTATCTCATTTTGCTATTTTGGTCTTAGTCACTTTTGAATATACAGGAGGAAGACAGAGAAGTTTTGTAAAGACTTGGAGGGGTGCAGGGAATCCACTTCTATTAGACAAAGATTATAAATTATATAATTCAAACATCTGATTCCCAGTGAAAGGAAAACTTGGAAGAGTATGGCACACAGTTGAACATCCTTTATCTGAACGGCTTGGAAACAGAATTGCTTGGATTTTGGCATCTTGTATATATATGAGATACCTCAGAGATAGGGCCTGAGTCTATTTATGTCAGCCTGAAGGTACTTTTATGTAATACTTTTTAGTCTGTCTATATATTGATTGCACCTGCCATATAGATGGTCACATGTGAACTTTTTAAAAAGTTTCCAGAGTCTGGGATTTTGGATTGGGGATGCTTAATACAAATAATTTAGGTATGTAATCATACAAACTGGGTTTGAAGCCTTGTTACAGAGAAGACATCTGATAATTACTCATAATGAACAAGTACTTTATGCAAACTATGGCATTCATAGA